>JAKJMR010000397.1:359375-375248 GCA_024449315.1 Daboia siamensis
ATCTATCTATCTATCTATCTATCTATCTATCTATCTATCTATCTATCATCTATAAAATGTATTGGCCACCAACTTACCATAGGATAACATTGGTATCATTTAAGTTAAAACATAAATGATAAAGTTAAACCTTAACACCAAACACATAAGGCTAGAGTGGGGGACAGAGTGTGAGGGGAGGATCTATTATTACTCAGTCAACATTGTGCTGTTCCCCCTCTGGGGCCCCAAACCAACAGGCAAAATCTTGTCTTTAGGCCCTTAGAAAAAGATAGGAGGGTTGGGGCCAACCTCAAATTCAGGTGGGGCAAGATTTTCTAGAGGGTAGGAGCAATAGCAGAAGAAGTCTCTTGTCCTGGACCCCACCAGCTGAAATATTTGGGCTGACGGGACCTGCAGCATACCTCCTCTGCCAGTAGGAGTGATATGAGCCAATCCCAGTGATGTAAGAGAGTTCCATCACCTGGAGGTACTTGCCACAACCATCAACAGCATGTTTTCCTCTTCCTTAGTGTCATTTGACAATCATGCCATCTTTTTCTATCTCTTTCCTCACCATTGTGTTCTCTCTGTGTTGTAATTTTTATTTTTAGTGCTTGAAGCCACTGTTCTCCCCATCATAATTATGTATTCATGTTTTCCAAGTACTAAATGGTTTTTCAAAATACTGTGTTACACATTGAGACAGAAAGTGGATGCACCATATCCCTATATTTTACAAGGAGAAAAAGACCTTCTCCAACTATTCCTAAACAACAGAATATGCTCTGAAAAGTAATAGCAATACCACTAATGGGAAAGGTTCATGGGAGGTGTTTCTTTTAGGGTCCTTATTTAAAATTTAATTAAAAATGTCATGGAGAAATGACACAATAATTGCACCTTTAGTTGGATCATCATATAACTAATGTATTATTGCAAACTGGGACTGGCAGCATTCCTTTTTTGCAGTAACACTGTACTTTAGTGAACTGATTATCAAAGTTATTTGAAATCCAAACACCTTGGAAAACTTGGAATTTTGCATCATAAAGAAACATTCTGGGAGAAATTAACCTTTTATACAAGATAGGGAGATGGGGACATTATGATCCATCTACGTCATTCCTCCAGCATTATATTTAAATTACTTTCTACATATTACATAGACAGTGGAAGATATGGAAGCAAAATCACCTGCTACATTAGCAAATATAGGAGCTTACCTGCCACACTTGATGATCAAGAAGCTTCTGCTTTCCTGTGGCAGCCATTGCTCTGTGCTTGGAGTGGGTTGTATACATGGCTTGGAGAGCATGTGCCACACCATACACTGCATTGTAGATACTGTAGCTTTGCCCGGTTATGCCCAGTTGAAAAACAGTCTGGAAGACTCTCCAACATCTCTTCCCCAGTACACCTTTCTTCTGACTTTGTATTTAAAGTGGAATTTGAGAAGAAACATCCAAAGGCTTGTTCCCAAAAGACCCTTGAAAAACTGTCTTCATTTTCTGGAACACTGTTTCTCATCTGAAGAAATGTCTTGAATCCTAATAACTCTTTTGAGGAAACTGAGAAAGAAAGAGCCCCATGAATGAAGTCCATACTGTTACCTCTTTGAAACGGAAGTGAAGTGTATTCCATCTGGGCTGAAAAAATCCACACTTTGTCTTTTCTCTCTAATGTTGTGTCCAAATATTCTGAAATAGAGGAAATCATTCTGAAAAGAGCCATAACCTGGTTTTCACAATATACAATCACAACACTAGATATGCTTGTCATAACGACTTTGTATATTTGAAGAAAATTATCCATTTTTTCTCCCAAATCATTTGAAAAAGTTACTATTGGAAACTCTTCAATGTAATCGAAACAGATTCCATTCTGGGAAAATATGACAAGCACTTCTCTGATAAATCTTTCAGCAATCTCATTTTATTGAAAAAGCATCCCAATCCAGGACCACTTAAAAAGAAGCAGCAACTGGAGAATCCCCATAATTTGAAGATGTTCATTTGGAAACATCTGATAAAAGAAAGCTGTATGAATCCTGTTATCCATCACTGGAGCAGAGCCATATGTAACCTTAGGAAATAAAGAAATGCAAAGTGTAGGGATATATTTTTCATATAAACGATAAATGAATTAAATCTGACTGATCCATATTGTTGGTTTGATTTTCAGGGATTATTCATACCTTATTAAGAATTGCGTTTTAATTTCTATGAAAATAAATTAAAATAAATCCATTGTTTTTAAAATATGAATCACATTCAGTGTGGGTGGAATGCATCGGGTTTGGGAGAAGAGTAAAAATATAAAAAGCCAGTATGTATGGTTCTAGTTTAGTCTATATTAAACTTGATTTCAGAATTGATGTAGTATATTTACTTCTTTTCTACCTCTAATAAGGTATTTCAGATTGTCAAAAAACTGATTTTCATCCAGTTTGGTTAGGGTTAATTGAACATTTTGAACAATTCAGTTCTCTGTGAAGTTTCACCTCACATAGGTTGTGATGGGCACAACCCTGCTGCATATTAAGCCAGAAAAAATGGACATATACAGTAAATGGGGAGCAAAAGATTTCATTGGCAGAATTTGATGATCAGAGTAACTTCTCATTAAGGTTTTTTAACCCCAAAAATCCATTAGGTAGTAATTTAACAATAATGTCTTAATGTACTCTTTTGTTATATATTTTTTTATTTTAGAACCATAAGCCTCCCTCCTTCCCTTTCTTTCTTTTCTTAGTAAGAATATGAGTGCAGCTATATTCTTTTAGATAGAAATGCTGGGGCATAAGTCATGGAATGAATACATTATTTAAAGCAATCTTATTTTGTCATGGAAGAAAGTATTGTGACTGAGATTGTTGGTAGTAAAACTACCTGTATTAGATTATTAGTACTTATCAACCAGAGAAATTTGTCATGTAAGTAATACTTCTACAGGTAGATGATTTTAATTGCCTTCTAAGTGTAATTTCCAATCATCTTCTCATTTAAGCAACTACTCCAAAATCCAGTGAAGGAAAGAGAAAAATGAACCAAGGAAAAACCACCTAGCCTCAATAGAACAAACATTTCATAAATGCAGACAAACCAAAATGCTATTTTAAATCATTTGTAGGAACAAATCACTATTCAGTCATATGTTCTTTCTTTATTATAGGTACACCACTTTTATCTTCAAACTATATAATATATTTCAATTTCTTGTTATTTTAGTTTTGTTATCTCAATTGGTTTGGAAATTCCATGGAAATCAACAGGAAATTATTTCAAATTAAAAGAAAATCCTCTCTTATGACCAAGAGGATTCATCTTTTTCTTTCTTTTTTTTCCAATTTGAGACAAGTTCCCCAAAATCAGCCTAATTTTCATTAAATCATGATAGGAAAAATATTAAAATCTTGTGTAGTCTGAAGTTATATATCTGCTGATTGACATTAGTTTACAACCAATCCAGTAAATTCCATTAAAAAAATAGGAGTTTTGCTTTTTTCTTGAGCAGTTCCTACCTGTGGAATCTTGTAAATACTCAGGATATCTGCCATCACCTGAGAGAGATGAGAGTTTGGTCCGGCAATAACACATGCTAAGTTTTGGTGGATGCTGGATTTGTAGTTGGGAACAAATTTGTCATGTGAAGAAAGAAGTTCCATAGAAGCAAGGTAAGTCCATATTGCCGTGAAATAGTTGTTATATATCCCAAAGCCCAGAGTGGTGTTTGGCAAGATCTGAGGATTTTCATTGATCTCCTTTACAGCAAATACCAAGGATAAGATATGCAAATAATTCTGTAGAAACAAACTTCAAGGGAGGGTACTGCCTCTGTCACAATATTTATATTTCCAAATGAAGTTGTTACATTTTTATTTAATAATCTTTGCTAATAGCAAGATACAAAATTAGACTCCAAGATCTGAAGGATAGTCTATAGAAAATACCTGTCCTCACTGTTCCATAAATTTGAATATAGGATAAGCTACTTGCATGACAACCTGTTTGATATCCATTTCTTTGAGTATTGGAAATTATCCCTTTTACAATGTTTTTCTAATATTGGGATATTTCTGTCTCATTTTGAAAGATCAAATTTTGTATATTGAGCAACATTAGGAATGGTAATATGTAAAAGCTGGAAAGGAAATATTTTCAGCACCTAAGAAATCCTCTCTGATTTCAAGGGTGTTTGACTAGGAAATATCTATCTATCTATATCTATATCTATATCTATCTATATCTATATCTATATCTATATCTATATCTATATCTATATCTATATCTATATCTATCTATCTATCTACCTATCTATCTATCTATCTATAGATATAGATATAGATATAGATAGATATAGATATAGATATAGATATAGATATAGATATAGATATAGATATAGATATAGATATAGATGAGTTAGACTGCAAAACTACCCAGGCTAAATTCAGTGGAAGATGCAAAATTCTTCCTACTTATGAAGTAAAGGCCAATGTGTCATGAACTAAAAGTGTGCTTAGATTTTTTATATTACTATAAACCAGAATATAAACTGTTCTCAATTGAAAACAAGTTGGTTAGGCCACTGTTATGTCTACTCCAAATTCTAGCCATACTCAATCAATTTTTTAAAAAGTGACATGGAACTTCTTCATGTATTTAGGGATCAGTTACAGGCATAAAGTTGTATACTGGAATTGGTGTGCCATGGAAATTTGGGACAGAAAATTGGGAAACCAGAAAGGACCAAGTACCAAGTACAGATTTCTTTCTTTCTTTCTTTCTTTCTTTCTTTCTTTCTTTCTTTCTTTCTCATGTATATGTATACATTCAAGATAAAAGTTATATTTCAATGATTTATGGCCTCCCTAAAATACATTAATTAACCAGTCAGATTTGGGAACTGTTATAATTAAAAAAGAGAGCTACATACAAGGGATCATCAATAAGTTCTTCAGATGGAATTCTTTTGAAGGTAATCAGGTTAGACATCACATAGATCAGAGAAATAACGCCACCAATGATGAGATCACCTGAATGGTAAGACTTGTATTTAACATTTGGATTGTTGATGGTGCATTTAGCATCATGGAACATGACCTGAAGAAGTTATTTTAACACCCACAGTTTGAAGAGGAAGATTCTAAATGTACAACCTAACACTTTGCTTCTTTCTCTTGAATAATCTAAATGAAGAACTACATTATATAAGAAAAACAAACTCATACACTGTTGCTCTTTATGTATTGTATTTTAATATGTTTAGAAATGAGGAATATTAATAACATCAGTCAGTCTGGGTTGGCTTCTTATTTTGCTTGGCTCTTTGAAACTCCCTAGAGCTCAGAGGAGTAGAAATAAACATAGTCAATTATGGTATACAACATCTTTTGATTTTCTGATATAGCAGGAGAAAATAATAAGGTTGGAGTAAATGGTTTGTGGCATTCTGCACAGCAGCAACAGAAAAGCAGATTGCAATAGAAAGCAAAGAAGATAAAGGAAACCAAATAAATAATATAATGCGTGAAAAAGAATAAGTTTGTCAGGTTTGCCCTGGTGTGATGGTATGACACAGAAGTCAAGTTTGTCCTTGGGCTAGGCGTTACCAATGAGGAAACAATGTTAAACCAAAAAGCTTCATTATTTGTTAGAAAACATCTATGGCTTTAGATCACCAAGAGTTTGTTGCTCTTCTCTGGCCACCAGTCCTTGATATATCATTAAATGGCTTATATCATTAAATGGCTTATTAAACCTAGAATCAATAAACCTGATCCATTAGTTGTCAAAATGAAAAATCATAAATTCTCTGGAAGGGCCACAGTTGGCAGACTTTGCCTCTAGAATATAGTCAGTGTGGTGAAACACTTTAAAGTACATTAGAAGGTTTTGAAACTCATCATTTACATTTTTTCCTGTGTGAGTTGGTGACAGTCACCACCAACAACATAGTTCATATATTTAAAATTAATTTTTTTCCTTGTTACCTTCTGGGAGGAGGCTTCACGGTATCCATAGAAATGAAAATTAAACCATAGTTGCATTCCATACAGCATTAACCTTGTGAACTCTCAGGCTTCCTCCTTCCGTTATATATTCAAGATGGACAGTATTTAATATTTTATTGTTATGTATATGTAGGGGTGTGGGTCTATACATATGTTGTTGATAGTATGTTTTAGGTGTGTGTCATGTCTGTGTTTCACTTTGAGAGTGGGCAACTAAATTTCATTTTTGATGTGTGCCATTGTGCCCACAGTAAAAAAAAAATGCCAATAAAGATTTTCTTATCTTATTTTAACCCACCTGCTTGCATTAGCATCACCAGATTCATACTTTTAAATATCTGACCAGTTTGGGGAAAGTTTTATATACCGTACAAGTTCTTTTAATCATTCTCCTTTCAATTACTTCTCTTGTTTGAGGATTAATGGTATTTTTAAGTGCTATGTTCCAATCAGAAGAGTCATCCCATCAATCTCCCTAAAATTTATGCTCCCTATAGTAGTAAGTACTCAAGTGCTTAAGTACATTTTCCACACTCTTAGTATCAGTGTAGACACATTTTGAGAATTCAGGGAAAATCAATGAAAATGAAGTAGGGAATTATCCATTTCTTATTAGCTGCACCTTTCTGTTCAAATCAGACCTCAGAACATTAATGTGGCATTTGGGGAAAAAGATGTAGCCCAGTAATCCAGCTGCAGATGTCAAAATGAATGGTGAATGATCTCTGGTGAATGATCTCTGGAGGGCTCGGGACAGGGGTTGTTCCTCTGTCCTAGTCCTATTAGATCTCTCAGCGGCTTTTGATACCATCGACCATGGTATCCTACTGCGGCGTCTCAGGGGGTTGGGAGTGGGAGGCACCGTTTTACGGTGGTTCTCCTCCTATCTCCTGGGCCGTTCGCAGTCGGTGTTGACGGGAGGGCAGAGATCCGCCCCGAGGCCTCTCATTTGTGGAGTCCCTCAGGGGTCGGTTCTCTCGCCTCTCCTGTTCAACATCTATATGAAGCCGCTGGGCGAGATCATTCGTGGTTTCGGGGTGGGGTATCATCAGTACGCTGATGATACCCAACTTTTTCTTTCCACCCCGAACCAACCCAGCGATGCCCTCTCCGTGATGTCCCGTTGTCTGGAGGCGGTCCAGGTCTGGATGGGGAGAAACAGGCTTCGTCTCAATCCCGCCAAGACTGAGTGGCTGTGCATATCGGCATCTCGGGTTAACCAAATTATTCCATCTCTAACGATGGGGGGTGAGGTGTTACCCCCCATTGATAGGGCTCGCAACTTGGGCGTCCTCCTGGATTCACGACTCAATTTTGAAGATCATATAGGAGCCGTGACCAGGGGGGCTTTTGCCCAGGTTCGCCTGGTGCGCCAGTTGCGACCCTATCTGGACCGAGATGCCCTACGCACAGTCACTCATGCGCTCGTGACCTCCCGTTTAGATTACTGCAACGCTCTCTACATGGGGCTGCCCTTGAGGACCACTCGGAGGCTTCAGCTGGTGCAGAATGCGGCCGCGCGAGTTGTGATGGGGGTTTCCCGATACTCCCATGTAACACCTCTACTCCGCGAGCTGCATTGGCTTCCGGTTGCCCTCCGGGTGAGATTCAAGGTGCTGGTGATGACCTATAAAGCCCTAAATGGCTTGGGTCCGGGATATCTGAGGGAACACCTGCTGCCGGCATCAAGCTCCCTTCGTCCAGTGCGGTCCCACAGGGAGGGTCTTCTCAGGGTGTCGCCTGTGAGAGATTGCCGGCGGATGACACCCAGGGGTAGGGCCTTCTCTGTGGGTGCGCCTGCCCTTTGGAACCAGCTGCCGGTGGAGTTGAGGACTGCCCCCGACCTCCGTTCATTTCGTCGGGACCTGAAGACGTGGCTCTTCGAGCTCTCTGCCCCAGGCTGAGAATTTTTAATTTTAATTTAGTCCAATTGGGTTTTTTTTAATTAATACAGGGATTATTATAATTTATTTTAATTTGGTTTTAACTTTTATATTTGTGTTTTTAATTACCCTGTAAACCGCCCTGAGTCCTTCGGGAAAGGGCGGTATATAAATGTAATAAAATAAATAAATAAATAAAATAAAATAGAGAAGACCTCTGTTATGTATTGAATATATATAAAGTTGTGTTAAGCCCTGTTAAAGTAAAACTAACTTAAACTCCAACTGCTTGTGAAGCTAAAATGAAACTAACCTTTAGATGACCCTGACTGTTAACTCCAACTCTTTTGGAGGGAAATTTTGAATATTCATATTTTGGCCGGCTTTTCAAGTATTGTGATTGGTAAGGCCCTGTGGACACAGAGTATAAATTACAGACAATTGCCTGCACTTCTCCAGTTCTAGTTTGAGTCAATAAATGATATTGTAACTATGCTGGTCTGCTCCTTGCCTACTGAAGCCCACTACTCAATAACCTCCACATCTACAATGTATTTTCCCTTGCTGCTCAGATAGGTGGGAACAATGGATATCCAGACACTACAAAAGATCAACATACTGAAGGTGATAAATTTGGCTTCACTAAAACTATCAGGTAACTTCCTGGCTAGGAAGGCTACCATAAAGCTGATGGTCGCCAAGAACCCCATAAAGCCAAGGACAGTGTAAAACATGATGACTAAGCCTTCATTACATTCCAGGATAATTTCTTCAACCATAGAATTCATGCCTGAATATGGGAATGGGAGAGAAATTGCTAGCCACACACTACAAATATCAGGGAGCAAGATAGGACAATTGTACTGGCCAGCCTTTTCCCCATCCATTTCCTCATTTTGGAGCCTTTTCCAAGATCTTCCTAGGAAGCTGATAGGTCTGTAGTTTCCAGGATCCATTTTTTTCCTTTTTTAAAAAATTGGAACTACTTCAGCTCTTTTCCAGTCCTCTGGTAGTTCCCCAGTGCTTCAGGATCTTTGAAAGAGATAGTTCAGTGGTTTTGAGATCACATCTACACACCTTCAGAACCTTGGGGTGTAGTCCATCTGGTCCTGGTGATTTGAAAGCATCTACAGGTGGACAGGTGCTCACTTACCATTTTCTTGCCTATCTTAACTTGTGTTTCTAATCTGTTTTTATGGGATTGTTTTGATAGGTTGAACTGTTTTTTCCCATTTTGTGTAAATATGGATGCAAAAAATGAGTTGAGGAGTTCTGCTTTCTCTCTGTTGCTTGTCATCTTCTTGCCACTTTCTCCCACTAATGGACCAATTATTTTCTTAACAATTTTCTGGTTTTTTACATGCATGTATGCCCATATCTGGGACGTGGTGGCTCAGTGGGTTAGGACACTGAGTATGTCGATCAGAAGAAAAAATGCAAGTAGGAAAATAGGGACCACTACGGTGGGAAGGTAACAGCATTCCGTGCGCCTTTGGCATCTAGTCATGCTGGCCACATGACCACAGAGATGTCCTCAGACAAGTGCTGGCTCTTTGGCTTTGAAACAGAGATGAGCACCGGCCCTAGAGTTGGAAATGACTAGCACACATGTGCGGGGGAACCTTTACCATTACCTTTAGAGTAGGGAGAACTGGCAAAATCAGTCATCCCTCAATCTTTGCAGAATGAGACTACAGTAATATATACTGCTCAAAAAAATAAAGGGAACACTTAAACAACACAATGTACTGTATTTAATAGTAGGATGTCTTATTTTCTGTTCCCTTTATTTTTTTGAGCAGTATATTTTATATTGAAGAAACAGTAACTGATGCAGCATGCAGCAGCCCACCTTCTAGCAAAGGATTGAGATATTAGCATCAATATTAAAACCTCACCTATCAATTGTCAAAAGGGAATTTATAAATTTCCTGGAAGGGACACAGTTGGCAGGTTTTGCTTCTGGAATAAGGTCAGGGTGATTAAACCCTTTAAGGCACTTTGGGAGATTTGGAAAGCCATCATTTCACTTTCTCCTTGGATGTGACTATCATTAGGATCAGAATGTTCATTCTGTTACATGGTCTGACAGGTTATGAACAGTTTTAGTGTATATTATAACTTCTTTCACATTTGAGACAAACTTTTTTTCCTTTTCATCTGTGGAGATTCTCAGTCATCTGGGTCATGGTTGTCCCAAATGTGTCTTTTCAAAAGGCAACTGGACTTTGGTTTTCCTTCAAAATATTTCGCTTCTCATCCAAGAAAATTTTTCTGTACTAATTGAATGGTGTAGGATAGAAGGATTTGTATTCCTTGCAGTCATTTGGTCATTAGCACTGGTCTTTGAGGCCACCTAGATGTTTATCTGTGCCTTTTTTCCTTCTTTCTTATACTAATGGACCAAGGATGTGATTTTTATTTTGTTCTTTTTGTGTTTAATCTGGACAGAGAAGAAGCTACTTTCACATTTGCTGCTGGTTGCAGGTGGGAAACTCATCCCAATTATTATTTATTGGAAAACAAAAGAAGCAATGCAGACTAACCAGCAGAGAGTCTGGTGGGATTCTATTTTTTTCTGATTTTATACTATCGCCTCTTCCTCATTCTCTTCTCCTAATATTCTTAGCCATGCTCTAGATTAGGCATGTGTACACACACACACACACACAGACACACACACACAAGCACATACACATGGCCAAAACACTTGAGGAACTTAGAAGAAATCTGGAAAAAGAAGCAGGAATTTTTTACTATGGAATTCAAATTCAAAAACTCAGTTTCAGCTAGTTTGGACTAGAAATTAGATTTTTCTAAAGACTGATCATTTCTGTATAACTTAACATATTTTGACACTGAATATTTGACATTAAGTTACAAATATTTCAAGGAAAATATATATGGCTCTTCCTGCTTTTTAAAAACAAAATATCCTATTTCTGAGATAAAGAATGAGGTTGTCTTTCTTACAGAGTGCATAGGTCGATGATGATCATTTGGGCAAGAAGGATTGATTCAGAACTAATTTTATCAAATGGAAAGCAGAATAAAGTTTGACCTAGAGACAGAAGCTTACTAAATAAATAAAACAGGAATTCAGTTTTCTTTCTTTATCAACTTTCCCTTTCTGTTCAGATTTGGCCTCAGAACAATAATATAGCATTTGGGGAAAAAGATGAAGCTGAGTAATCCAGCTGCAGAAGCCAAAATGGAGAAGATCTCCACAGCCACCATGTATTTTCCCTTGGTGCTCAGATAGGTGGGAACAAACAACACCCAAACACTACAAAAGAGAAACATACTGAAGGTGATAAATGTGGCTTCATTAAAGCTATCAGGTAACCTCCTGGCTAGGAAGGCTACCATGAAGCTGATGGCTGCCAAGAACCCCATAAAGCCAAGGACAATATAAAACATGTTGTCTGAGCCCTCATTACATTCCAGTACAATTTCTTGAACCATGGAATGCATGTCTGAATCTGGAAATGGGGGATAAATTGCGAGCCACACACTACAAATAGTGACTTGCATCAGGGAGCAAGATAGAACAATAGCACTGGCCAGCCTTTTCCCCACCCATTTCCTGATTTTGGAGCCTGGGTTTGTGGCCATGAAAGCAAGGAGCACTATGGCTGTTTTTCCCAATATACAAGAAAGGGCTACAGAGAATATGATGCCAAAAGCAGTTTGTCTCATGAGACATTTTACTGGGTCAGGTTGTCCAACAAAAAGTAAAGTGCAAAGGAAGGAAAGGAGGAGAACAACTAGAAGAGTATAGGTTAGGTTCTGGTTGTTTGCTTTGACAATGGGTGTATCTTGGTGTTTAATGAAGATTCCCAGCACCACAGCTGAGATGAAAGAGAAGAAAAAAGCCACACTGTTCAAGGTGATTCCCAAGGGTTCTTTGTAAGACAAGAAGATTGCATGTTTTTTAATGCAAAGCCCCTGATCCTTGTTAGGATAATGGTCTTCAGGACAGGACAAACATTCAACTGAATCTAGAAGAGGAAATAGAATTGTCAAGCACATAAGAATTCAAAGTTGGCTCAGTTTTCCCCAATTTTCAGATGAAGCCTATTTCAGTGTCTGGAATTTCCAGACTGGATATTTGATATCTAACCTATATGGAAGGTTGTAGACCAGGAAAATTCTATAACTGAATTGAGTGGGAAGAGTAGCCTAACAATTACTGTGACTTTACTTAGTAATTTATTTATCAGAGAGATTCATATCACTGCCTAATTCACAGTTATGCTGGTTGTCTTCCAAAGATAAGACCCCATATAAAAAATTTCAATTCATTCCATCCCCTGGGAACAATATTCAGAGAAACCACTTGATGTACTCCATATCAGCCTGAATCCCTAGGCTGGCTGATAAAACATGTCTTCATGGCATTTCAAGAGAGCATCATCACAGTGGGAGTCAGTCATATCTCTACCAGGATGATGCTCCTCAAGGAGTGAGCCACTATAAAAAGGCCCTTTAACTTCATACAACTGGATGGACTTCCTTAATAGGAGGGGAAATCATAAGAAATGACTTCCAGATCTTCTGGATCTTGTGATGTAACTAGGAAGAGATGAGTCTTTTAAAAGAAAAACCTGACTATGGTTTAAAAGTGATGACTAGCACCTTGGATCTGGAAGCAAATCTGCAATCAATGGATTTCCCATAAGAGGATGAAACATGTACCAAGATCTGTTGCCTGTTGATAGATTGGCCTAGCCTGCTTAGAAACTTGGTTCTTTTACATAAGGGATAGCCTGGATGTTGCCCTCTCTACTGCACAGTTTCAGCTTACTCCTTTTATTCTTGTTTGATCTCCTATGGATCAGGTATTATTTGTAGTAGTGTCTACCTTGGCAAAATCCATGAATTTATTCTTATAAGTTTTAGATAACTGCCTTATTTAAATTTGTGTAGGTGCCTAATCCATTGTACACTTGTACAGTGTTCCAAAACAGTGTACATATACAGTGACTATATATACTTTATTATAATAGACAGTCCTTTATTTTTAAAAAATGCCTTTAGATTTATTTTTCAAAAACTTACTTTTGTCCTTTATGTCATTCATTTAAATTTCTTATACAAAAGATGCCATATAATCCACAGTTTTTCACATTCATTGGAAAAATATGGAAATTGAATCATCTTTTAAAAATAAATTTACACATTCTGTTTTACCTTTGATATTTCCTATTACAAAACGAATTTTAAAGTTATTTCTTGGTTTTGTGCTTGAATTTCCCATTCTAAAAATAAAGTTTTGACCTTCAGCGCTAATAGACCTCAACAGTTTTTGCATGGCATGTTTTACCTGTCTGGTTGGCAATTTTCCCTTCTGGGCAACGGAGGCATTTGTAACAGCAAAATGGTTTTGATCTTGCTGTAACCCAAGGAGCAAGGAGCATTACATGAAGAAAGAGGTTGTGTCTATTAATAAATGAAAGTGGAATCGATTTAGAATTTAAGCATTAATCTAAAAAATTATAATCTTTGAGGAATCTTCCTTTTCATTTTTTATTAGAGTTTTGAAACCTTCTATTCTAGTGCATAATGCTGGTTTTATTTCATAAAATATTTTACTGGGTTAATGAGATGTAAATGGAAAATTCTGTCCTTCTGCACATAGATCTCAAAGATTAGGTATATTTAGCTCAGAGCTTAGAGTTCATTGAGTTACTATTTCTTACACAGAATCCTCTTCAAAGTCCTTCTCATTTAGTTCACTTATTAATTTGTTCAATTATTCAAAAAACTATTCAGACATAGGTGCAGCATCAATGCAAACCTTGAAAAATGAATAAATGATACCTGATTTAAAAAGGTAGGCCAGACAATGTTATCTGCTGATAGAGAGAGAAGGTTTTCTAGTTGAGCTGATGGATTTACTTTTCCAACTTTGCTCCTAAGAAAAGATTGATTTGCAAAGGTGATCCAGTTGATAATATCAAAGCCAGTTGCAACTTTCCCATTCTGATCAAAGAAAATGTTTTCTCCAGCACTGTTGTTAAATGAGATTTTTCTTAGGTAGTGATGAAGCTCAAGGGAAGAACATCACTGAAATTAATATGCAGGAATGGCAAAAATAAACCGCAACACTATTTCAAAAAGATATTGTTGCACTCTTAAATTATGGTGCTGCTCTATCACCTCCATCACCTCCAATCACAGCAGTCAGAAGAAGTATCAAAAGAGACAGGGTAGTACTAAGAGAACATAGTTTAATTTTTGCTTTATCACCTAAATATAAATGCCTCCATTACCAGCAATTTTCATTCTCAGAGTTTGAAGCCACCAACATTTTGTCTTGTACTTCCCTCTCATAGTTATGCATCTAACTTAAAAGCATCGACTTAGAACTAGCATTAAACTTATATACTGCTTTATAGTGCTTTACAGCCCTCTCTAAGTGGTTTGTGGGCCAAGAAGCAACAGTGAGAACTGGACACGGAACCACTTATTGATTCAAAATTGGGAAAGGAGTCTGGCAAGGCTGTATACTGTCGCCCTGCCTATTTAACTTATATACAGAGCACATCATGAGAAAGGCAGGGCTAGATGAATCAAAAGTTGGAATTAAGATTGCCAGAAGAAATATCAACAACCTAAGATATGCAGATGATACCACTCTAATGGCAGAAAGTGAAGAAGAACTAAAGAGCCTCTTGTTGCAGGTGAAGAAGGAAAGTGCAAAAGTTGGGTTGAAACTTAACATTAAGAAAACCAAGAACATGGCATCTGGCCCTCTCAATTCCTGGCAAATAGATGGGGAAGAAATGGAGGTAGTGACAGATTTTATTTTCCTGGGCTCCAAGATCACTGCAGATGGCGACTGCAGCCAAGAAATTAAAAGACGCTTGCTCCTTGGGAGGAAAGCCATGGCAAATCTAGACAGCACACTAAAAAGCAGAGACATCACCCTGTCAACAAAAGTGTGTATAGTCAAAGCTATGGTCTTCCCAGCTGCAATATATGGCAGTGAAATCTGGACCATAAAAAAGACTGAGCACCAAAGAATTGAGGCCTTTGAGCTATGGTGCTGGAGAAGACTCCTGCGAGTCCCTTGGATGGCAAGGCAATCAAACCAGTCAGTCCTAGAGGAGATCAACCCTGAGTGCTCTTTAGAAGGCCAGATCCTGAAGCTAAAACTCAAATTCTTTGGCCACCTAATGAGAAGGAAGGACTCACTGAAGAAGAGCCTAATGCTGGGAAAGATTGAGGGCAGGAGAAGAAGGGGATGACAGAGAATGAGGTGGCTGGATGGAGTCACTGAAGCAGTAGGCATGAGCTTAAATGGACTCCAGAAGATGGTAGAGGACAGGAAGGCATGAAGGAACGTTGTCCATAGGGTTGCGATGGGTTGGAGATAACAACCAAGTGGTTTACAGAGTCAGAGGGGTGACATGATAGCAGTATTGCAGTATTTGAGGGGCTCCCACAAAGTAGAGGATATCAAATTATTTTCGAAAGCACTAGAGGGCAGGACAAGAAATAATGGTTGGAAACTGATAAAAAAGAGAAGCAACCTGGAATTAAGGAGAAACTTCCTAACAGGAGGACAATTAACCTGTGGAACAGCTTGCCTTCAGAAATTGTTTGTGCTCCATGACTGGAAGTTTTTAAGAAGAGACCAGAGCAGGGGTTCCCAACCAGGGTGCTTGTACCCCCTGGTGGTGTGAGACAATATTCCAGGGTGTGCAAAAACTTGGGTTTTAAAAATTATAGTGTATATGCATAATTTGTTGCTGTTATTTCAAACCTTTGTAAAGGGTGCAAAAACATATCATAAGCATTTTAGGGATACGAGATATAGAAAAGATTGGGAGCCACTGGACTAGACAGTCACTTGTCTGAAATGGTATCAGTTCTTCTGCTTCAGCAGGGGCTGGACTAAAAGATCTCCAAGGTCCCTTCCAGCTCTATTCTATTCTATTCTATTCTATTCTATTCTATTCTATTCTATTCTATTCTATTCTATTCTATTCT
>JAKJMR010000397.1:375258-393269 GCA_024449315.1 Daboia siamensis
CTATTCTATTCTATTCTATTCTATTCTATTCTATTCTATTCTATTCTTACTAACCTTGGAAGGATGGAAGGTTCAGTCACTCTTGAGTTAGTCAGGATCAAAATCCTGACAGTGAGCAGTGAGTTAGCTTGGAATACTGTGCCACTACAACTCTTACTTATAACTGTTCAAAATTCTCTACTTTATGTCTTATGAGAAAAGGCATATACATCATTCCCCTTAACTATTCCAAGGAGAGAGAGCTTCTCATACTATTCCTAAAACTCAGGAGTCCTTTTTTACTTCAATGCATTTTAATCAATAAACTTAATTACATTAAGTTACAATTAAGTTGATTAATTACAATGTAATTAAACAATGCCAGGGAGGAGGTATACCCATTTTGATCACCAGATATTACAGTAGTTGTAAATTTACAAACCAGAACTAGTACCACTTATATATAATATTGTAGAAAGACCATATAAACCATGGGTGTCAAACTGCCAGCCCATGGGCCAGATGCGTCATGCCAAAACTGTGCCCACCACATTGCTGGCAATGGGAAATAGTTGCAATATGTCGCAACATATCACATAATGTCATGAGTTTAACACACGTGATAAAAACATGAATATAAAACTAATAAAATATCTGTTTGACACATAAGAAATAATCTGGGAGAAATCAATTACAGTATTTGATATGGGATGGGAAAATGTGCAGATTCTGATGCATCTAAGTCAGTGACCCCCAACTATTTGGGCACAAGGGACCAGTTCCATGGAGAAAGATCTTTCCATGGACTGGAGAGGGCATGGTTTTGCTTGCCACCTGCATCCCACAGTTTGGGCTTTACTTGTTTGTGTGGCCTGGTTGCTGTCATGCTACAGACTGGTGCCAATACATGGACCAGGGGTTGGGGATCTAAATCATTTCTCCATCTTATGTTTAAATGGGTTTCTACATAATTTCTGTAGATATGGAAATGAAATCATCTGCTAAATTAATAAATACAGTAGATTACCTGCCACACTTGATTATTGAGAAGCTTCATTTTCCTGCTACCAGCCATTGCTCTGTGTTTAGAGTGGGATTTAAGCATGGGTTGTAGAGCATGTGCCATAGCATAGACTGCATTGTAGATATGGTAACTTTGCCCAGTCATGCTCAGTTCAAAAACAGAGTCTGGAAGAGCCTCCAGCTTCTCTTCCCCAGTGCATCTTTTCTCCGACTCTGGGTTTAAAGTGGATTTTGAGAAAGAACATTCAAAGGCTTGTTCCCAGAAGACCTTTGAAAAACTGTCTTCATTTTCTGGAATACTGTTTCTCAACTGAAGAAATCTATTGAATCCTAATAATTCTTTTGATGAAACTGCAAAGGAAAGAGCTCCATGGATGAAGTCTATACTTCTGTCTCTTTGAAATGGAACTGAAGTGTATTCTATTTGGGCTGGGAAAATCCAAACTTTGTCTTTTCTTTCCACAGCTGTGTCCACAATTTCTGAAACAGAGGAGATCATTCTGAAAACTGCCATTATCTGTTTTCAGAATATACAATGACAATATTGGAGGTACTGGTCATAATGACTTTGTATATTTTAAGAAAATTATCCAGGAGTTCTCCCACCTCATTTGAAAAAGTTTCGGTTGGAAATTGTTCAATGTAATCAAAGCAGATGCCATTCTTGGAAAATTTAGTCCATCTAAAATGCAGCAGCATTTGAAGAATCCCCATAATTTGAAGATGTTCATTTGGAAACATATGATGGAAGAAGGCTTCATGAATTATATTATCAATCACTGGAGCAGAGCCATATATAAGCTAGGAAGAAAAAGAAAACAGAAAAAGAAATGGTACTTTTTCAAGGGTCTTTTGGGAGCAAACCTTTGAATGTTCTTTCACAAAATGTACAAGCAGAGCCAGTATGGGGAATAATTTAGAAGAGCCATAGACCTTGCCTAGTTTTCAGGAGAGTCAAAGGAAAGGAGGGAGACCAACATTTGTAGAATTGTAAGATTGATGTTAAGGGACATGGTGGCTCAGTGGATTAGGATGCTGAGCTTGTCAATCAGATGGTCAGCAGTTTGGTGGGTCAAATCCTGAGTGCCGCATAACAGAGTGAGCACCTGTTACTCGTCCCAGCTTCTGCCAACCTAGCAGTTCAAAAGCATGTAAAAATACAAGTAGAAAAATAGGGACCACTATGGTGGGATGGTAACAGTGTTCTGTGCACCTTTGGCATCTAGTCATGCTGGCCACATGACCATGGAGACGTCCTCAGACAAACGCTGGCTCTTCAGCTTTGAAACGGAGATGAGCACCGGCCCCTAGAGTTGGAAACAACTAGCATGCATGGGGAACCTTTACCTTTACCTTAAGATTAATGTTAGCCTGCCGATGTAGTCATACAAGAAGCAGAACAATGAATAATAGCTCTAGCTTTATTGTAAGATTACCTTAATAGTATTTTGAAGATCTTATCTTCTCATGATTTCACAAAGTTTATTATGTAAGAGTAGACCTCTCCACATATAGTATAGTAGACAAATGTGTAATAATGGTAAAAGACACCATTATTTTCTAAAAGTGCAGGTTGAAGAAAAGAAATTTGATAATCATTATACACAGCCAACTAGATTAGGTAAACTTTGTTTGTAGAACCATGGATTATAGATTTGAAGGAACCTTGGACATCATATACTCCAATCAACAACCAAAGATAGAAATTCCAATACGTAGTTTTAAAACGTTCCTTAAAATCAGTGATGGAACACCCCTAACTACAAAAGACAATCAGTTTCTTTAGCTAATATAAAATTTTCATGGAAAACAACAGAGAAATATTTCAAATTAATTCTGAAAAAGCTGTTTTAAGATCAAGAGGATTTGTTCTATTTTCTATTTTGTAAAGTGGAAACAAGTGTCTGTGGAGATTCTCAGGCATCCATGTCATAGTTGTCTCAATGGTGCTTTTTCAAAAGACAACTGGACTGTTTTTTCCTCGGTGAAGAAGATATTTCACTTCTCATTCACAAAGTTTCATTGGATTGCCCCCATCATCCTGCCAGAACTGATGAAGCTTCTTGGATAAGAAGCAAAAGTCCTCTTCCTCCTCAAAAAAAACAGTCCAGTTAGATTTTGAAAAAGCACCTTTGAGGAAAACTGATATTTTTTCACAAAATGCTTTGAGGTATTATAGGTAAATTAGGACTGGAAAATTTGAAAGTGTTGTGTGACCAAATTTTACTTATGTTCAGATTGCCATTAATTACAAGCATGTAATTAATGGCAATCTGAACATAAGTAAAATTAATATAATGGAAATCCAAACATAAAATGGAAATCCAAACATAAGTAAAATAAATTCCTTAATGGCAAAAATGTTTGCTAAAAATGTCATTAAAGGAAAAGGCATACATCAACTGGTTTCTTGAGCAGGCCTTACCTGTGGAATCTTGTAAATGCTCAATATGTCTGCCATAACTCTAGAATTATGAGAATTGGGTCCTGAAATAACACATACTAAATTTTGGTGGATGTTACATTTGTAGTTGGGAATGAAATTGTCATGTGAAGAAAGAAGCTCCATAGAAGCAAGATAAGTCCAAGTTGCCATGAAATAGCTGTTAGATACGCCAAAGCCCAGTGTGATGTTTGGCAAGATCTGAGGAGTTTTGTTGATCTCATTTACAGCAAAGATCAGGGACAAGATATGCAGGTAATTCTGCAGACACAAACTTCAAAGAAGGATAATGCTTCTGTTACACAGTTGCATTTTCATACAGAGAATTTCAAATTAATAATGTTTGTTAACAGCAAGATCCAAAAATAGACTCTATGTGTTTGTTTATTTATTTATTTAGAAAGTGTGGAGAAAATACTTGTCCTCACAGTTTCATGAGTGAAACAGAGAGTTATTTGGCAGATAACTTTTTAATAGTATTTTATATTTGTATAGTACCTGTTTTTAAAAGGTCCAATGTATGTACATAGAAACGGAAGTTTCTAAAATATAAAAAGGATTTGCAGCTTCAAAGATTCGTTCTTTATTGTCAAGGGAATTGGACTAGGCTTGTGTATATACTATGCTATATTTTTTTGTGCCATTGAAGTTTAGCACCGAAGATAAAGGTAATTAGGAAGCAGAGAGTTTGAATGAGACCAAAACAAGTGTAATTCTGGAAATTTTATGAAGCTGAAGCCAAGTGGAACAAAAGCAGGGTCTTTTGCTTCTATCCATTTATTATAAAATATGTAAGCAATATAGTAGAATCTCTGAGCAAAGAAAGTTTAACTGAAAGGAGGTGAAAGTTATCTTGCAATCATTTATGCCCTTCCCAAAATACATTGACCCAGCCACATTTTAGAGCTGGTATAGTTAAGAAAAATCGATTACATACACAGGATCATCAAGTAACTCTTCAGATGGATTTTTTTTGAAGGTGATCAGGTTATATATCATGTAGATCAGTGAAATAATGCCACCAATGATGAGTTCACCTGAATGATAAGATTTATATTTAATACTAGGGTTGTTGATGGTACATTTAGCATCATGGCACATAACCTGAGGAAACCATACCAACATCCACAATTTGAAAAACAGCAGAGAAAATTTCAGATGTACTTTGCCCAAATGATAATTGATACGGCTTCTGAATATAGGGTAACCTAACATTTTGGCTTTTTCTCTTGGATGATCTGAAGGCAGAAAAGAATAGGAAAAATAGCCTTGTTCTTCATGCCTCATATTTGAAAATGATTAGCAATAAAGGCTATTAATAACATCTGTCTCAGTTGGATTTCTATTTACTGTGTTCTTTGTAACTCCCTAGGGTTCAGGGGTGTAGAATTAAACATGGTCAATTAAAAGACACAACCTCTGTTGATTTACAGTTTCATAAAATTGCAGCAATAATAATTGATCTTATTTTGGTGTGGTCTGTTGCTTTCTGCATAGCAACAAAAGGAAAAGAGATCACAATAAAAAATAAAGAAAACCAAGGAAAATAAATACTTACATAAATAATATTAAAATGAAAAAGAACAATATTTCCAGCTTTGCACTAGTATATATATGAAATGACATAGAATTCAGTTTTGCACTTGAAATAGGCTTCCACAATGAGAAAACAGCCATATTTAAGGTTGACTCAGCCTTCCGAGATAGGTAAAATGAGGACCCAGATTGTTGGGGGCAATTAAGCTGACTTTGTAATAATGCCGCTTGGGGTGTGTGTGAAAGCCCTAATAAGCAGGCATATACATAGAATGAAGGCTACTGCTAAGCTTGTAAGCTGCCCTGAGTCTTTGGAGAATGGCGGGATATAAATGGAATTAAAATAAATAAATAAATAAAAATATTTTTGACAGATAATGAAACTTTTTGATGGAATACAGCTGTTTTCTCCTTTTTAAAGTCTTAGATCACCAAGAATCCATTACTCTTTTCTGGCAAAACAGCCTTGAAATATAGTACAACTCATTTGTTTTACTATATTTATAGACAATACTGTTGTTATGGTTGATTGACTCAATCTTGATTTGTGGTCCTTACAAGAAGTCCATATTTTTTTCTTGACATTTTCAGAAATGGTTTGCCCTTCTGTTCTTCTTAGGGCTAAGAGGGAATGACTGTCTCAAACCTATCCAGGTGACATTTATGTCAAAAACAAATCTGGTTGTCATTTGGTTGTGACCCAGGGCCTAAAACTATGGAAAACTGGATGATTTGTAAAGTAATGAGGTTAAATCCTAGATATACTTTTTGTTTACTTTTTCTGCTACAATCTTAACCTGGGTGAAATGACCTTTTCTTTGACAGTGGGGAGTCTCAAAGTTGAGATTTTTCCTGGACTCCTGGCTATTGACCAGTCAATCAGAATAGAGCTGGAAGGGACCTTGGAGATCTTCTAGTCCAATGCCCTGCTCAAGCAGGAGACCTTATACTATTTCAGACAAGTGACTGTCCAGTGATGAAGCACCCACATTTTCTGAAGGCAAGCTGTTCCACTAGTTAATTGCCCTCACTGTTACGAAATTTCTCCTTAATTCCAGGTTGCTTTTCTCCTTGATTAGTTACCATTCATTGTTTCTTGTCCTGCCTACTGGTGCTTTGTGGAAGCCTGTCAAATATTGGAATACTGCTATCATGTCCCCCCTAGTCTTTCTTTTTTCTACACTAGCCAAACTCAAATCCTGCAATCCTGCAATGATGAAGATGCACTGAAATTATTATAATAGGAAGGCTTACTGACTACTGGAGAGACAAAACTGGCATACAAGAAAGACCAAATGAAGAACAGAATAGAGGCATGGGAAGACAAAGGACTACATGGCCAATACATTAAAAAAATAGCTGGGGAAGCAGATAATAATAAGACCTGGCAATGGCTAAGAGCAGGAAAGAGCAGGAAAGAGACCGAGGGACTAAATTTGGCTGCATAAGACCAAGCCTTAAGGACAAATGCATACAAGGTCAAAATTGAGAAGACAGCAATAGACGTAAGTGCCGCCTATGCAAAGAAGCTGAAGAAACAGTGGACCACCTGGTAAGCTGCTGCAAGAAGAACGCACAGACTGACTACAAGCAGTGGCATGACAAAGTAGCAACAATGGTGCATTGGAAGATCTGCAAGAAATATCATTTGCCTGTGAGCAAGAACGGGTGGGATCATGAAATAGAGAAAGTCATAGAAAATGATAACGTTAAACTGCTCTGGGACTTCAGAATTGAAACATACAAGCACCTGCAACAGAACACCCTGGATTTAACAATTGTTGATAAGAAAGACAAAAAAGTTTGGATAGTGGACGTGGCAGTGCCTGGAGATAGCAGAATAGATGAGAAGGAACTGGAGAAGATAACAAAATACAAAGACCTACAAATAGAAATAGAAAGACTGTGGCAAAGGCAAGCAAGGGTAGTAACAATAATAATAGGTGCCTGGAGCACCGCTTGAACACTGGAGCACCACTTGAACATCACTGGCATTGACAAATTCACCATTAGTCAATTGCAAAAGGCGGCCTTACTAGATATTGTCCATCCTGCGACAATATCTGTAATACCATCAAACATCTGCTTATCCCAGGTCCTTGGTAAGGACTGGATAGGTAGGTAACCCACATTTTTCTATCTTATCAAGTAGTAAGTTGTGATCTACTTTATCAAATGCCTTACTGAAGTCCAAGTAAATTATATCCACAGCATTCCTCTGGTCCACTAATTTTGTCACTTGGTCAAAGAATGCAATAAGATTTGTCCGGCATGATCTGTTTTTGACAAACCCATGTTGGCTTTTAGTAATGACTTTGTTTGCCTCTAGGTGTTCACTGATTTGTTATTTGATTATCTTTTCCAGAATCTTCCCAGGTATTGAAGTCAGGCTGATAGGTCTGTAATTTCCTGGATCTATTTTTTCCCTTTTTTGAAGATGGGAACTACATCATCTCTTTTCCAGTTCTCTGTTAATTCCCCAGTGCTCCAGGAACTTTGAAAAATGTAGTTCAGTGGTTCCAGTTCCTTGAGAACCCTGGAGTATAATTCATCTGGTCCTTGTGATTTGAACTCATCTAGGCTGGATAGGTGCTCACTTACCATTTTCTTGCCTATCTTAACTTGTGTTTCTAATCTATTTTTTATGGTACTGTTTTTGATAGGTTGTACAGTTTTTTCCCTTTGTGTAAAGACAGATGCAAGAAATAGTCCTTCTTTCTCCTTGTTGCTTGTCCCCTTCTTGCCACTTTTGGAGGATGAAAATAAATTTGGCTACAAGATTATCAATAAATGATATTCTCAACTG
The DNA here is from genome assembly GCA_024449315.1 of Daboia siamensis. NCBI lineage: Eukaryota > Metazoa > Chordata > Lepidosauria > Squamata > Viperidae > Daboia > Daboia siamensis. Next base: position 383,046 of record JAKJMR010000397.1, read on the forward strand.
TAATCTAATTCAGGAGTTCATTGTACAAATGTCTGGCATAACATTTTGTTGAAAGAAAAATTATCAGGTCCAGTCCAAGCCAGGAATAAACAAAATGGAGACTGCTTAAGAAAGAAGGTTCAGTTTATTGAGTTGCCACAGCATTTTTCTGGGGTAGCTGAAAAAATGGAGGGGTATAGGTGGGCTTTTATATTTTCTTTTGGCTTTGTATTTGAGGTTATTACTGTTCCTGTGTCATGAACTTTGACCTGAGCTTGAATGCACCCTTTTTGTGTTCTAATGGGGGTGGGTTAATCCTCCTAAAGGTCATGTTCCTTGGAGTCTTTGTTTTTTTTAATCCCATCAACTCAAACCTTCTCTGGGGCCCTTTGGTTATGAATAGGTGGTTCAGTCTTTCTGAATAGAATGACCAAATCTGCATTTCTAAAGAGCTGGCCTGCTCAGTTTCTGCCTGGGAGAGACTGTTTCTGCCTCCCCTAAGATTTTTCTATTATTCATTTGGGGAAATATAATAGTCTGCCTTTTTAATATTCCCCAAAATATTTCTTCACTACGATGGTAGGTGGGTGGGTGCTGACTTCTAACAATTTGTTGTTCAAATTAAAGAAGTAATTAAAAAAGCCAGTGCAGTATTAAGCTGCATCAGCAGAGGGATAGTATGAAGATCATGTGAAGGGTTAGTACCACTTTATATTGCATAGGTAAGACCACACTTGCAATACTGCATTCAGGGCTGATAATCTGTAAATTATATGACAATCAAGATGCAAAATGTCATAGAATTCTTAAAATATTCTTTTTGAGTGACAAGGAAAAAAATACTCTTATGCAAAGGAAGAGATTAGAAACAGAGAGAGACAAAAAAGAAATAGCTGTGGATAGAGACATGAATAAAGAGATGTACAGAGTGGATAGACTAGATCTGTTGTTCTTAATCTTTAGATTTATTTGTTTGTTTGTTTGTTTGTTTGTTTGTGGTACCTAGCTGCAAGGTCATGAGTTTTTCTTTTGTCCTTGGTTTCCTAGATATTTTTTCTAATATTTATTATCAATTTTCTTTAAGCTGCCTAGGAATTATTCTTGTGCTGAAGCAAAGCTTAATTGGCCAATCTCTATAAACTACTGAGATCTTTGGGAATTGAAATGGATTACTTGGGTTATATTCCAGCCTGAAATACTCTTCATCAGTGAGAAGTTTTCTCCAACTTTCCTTGTAAAGGAATAATGAGAAATGCCTCAAATTTTATTTCCAATGCCATGTCCCATAAATTTGTAACTTTGTTGGATTTTTTTGAATCCTTTCCTGGTTTTAGACTTGAATTTTTCTCTTCAATATGTGTGAGAGACCTTTGATATAAATTTTTGTTGAGGTGATAATTACATGTTTAAATTTATGGTACTGAATCAACAATTCTGGTATGAAATGAACCCCACATTTTGTGTTGGAATCAAGGGAACACTGTAATGCACAACTCAGAATCATTTGACCAAGTGACAAAACTAGTGGACCAGAGGAATGCTGTAGATATAATTTACTTGGATTTCAGTAAGGCATTTGATAAAGTAGATCTCAACCTACTACTTGATAAGATAGAAAAATGTGGGTTACATAGCACCACCACCAGATGGATTCATAGCTGGCTGACAGGCCGTCCTCAGCATGTGGTCCTCAATGGAACTGCATCTACATGGAAGGAAGTGTGTAGTGGGGTGCCCCAGGGCTCTGTTCTGGGCCCAGTGCTCTTCAATATCTTCATCAACAATTTGGATGAGGGGATAGATGGGGAACTCATCAAATTTGCAGACGACACCAAGCTGGCAGGAATAGCCAATACTCCAGAAGATAGGCTTAAGATACAGGAGGATCTGGACAGACTCAAACATTAGGCACTATCTAACAAAATGAAATTCAATGGTGAAAAAAGTAAGGTTCTACATTTAGGGAGGAAAAATCAAATGCACAGGTATAGTATAGGTGGTACCTTGTTCAATAGTAGCAACTGTGAGAGAGATCTCAGAGTCCTAATGGACAATCACTTCAATATGAGCCAGCAGTGTGTTGAAGCTGCCAAAAAAGCCAACACAGTGCTAGGCTGCATTAACAGAGGGATAGAATCAAGATCACGTGAAGTACTAATACCACTTTACAATGCTTTGGTAAGGCCACACCTGGAATAGTGCATTCAGTTTTGGTCACCACAATGTAAAAAAGATGTCGAGACTCTAGAAAGAGTACAGAGAAGAGCAACAAAGATGATTGGGGGACTGGAGGCTAAAACATATAGGGAACGGTTGCTGGAATTGGGTATGTGTAGTTTAATGAAGAGAAGGGTGAGGGGGGACATGATAGCAGTCTTCCAATATCTGAGGGGTGGCCACAAAGAAGAGGGAGTCAAACTATTCTCCAAAGCACCTGAAAGCAGGACAAGAAGCAACGGATGGAAACTAGTCAAGGAGAGAAGCAACCTAGAACTAAGGAGAAACTTCCTGACAGAACAATTAACCAGTGGAACAACCTGCCTCCAGAAGCTGTGAATACTCCAACACTGGAAATTTTTAAGAAGAGACTGGACAGCCATTTGTCCTAAATGGTATAGGGTTTCCTGCCTAAGCAGGGGGTTGGACTAGATGACCTCCAAGGTCCCTTCCAACTTATTATTATTATTTCTTTATTAACTGTCCCTTTGTATTCAAATCAGGTCTAAACATAATGATATAGCATTTAGGGAAGAAGATGCAGCCCAATAATCCAGCTGCTGAAGCCAAAATGGAGAAGATCTCCACAGCCACTGTATTTTTTCCCTTTGTACTCAGATAAGTTGGGACAAATGATATCCAGAAACTACAAAAGACCAACATACTGAAGGTGATAAATTTGGCTTCATTAAAGCTGTCAGGTAACTTCCGGGCTAGAAATGCCACTATGAAGCTGATGACCGCTAAGAATCCCATAAAGCCAAGGACAAGATAAAACATGATGGATGAACCTTTATTACATTCCAAGACAATTTCTTCATCCATGGAGTGCATGTCTGAATCTGGAAACGGGGGAGAAATTGCCAACCATACAGTAGAAATGATGAATTGGGCTAGGGAGCAAGTTAGGATAATACTTTTGGCCAACCTGTTCCCCACCCACTTCCTCATTTTGGAGCCTGGTTTATTGGCCATGAATGCAATAACAACAATAATTGTTTTCCCCAAAATGCAAGAAAGGGCTATGGAGAAGATGATGCCAAAAGCAGTCTGTCGCAACAGACATTTCATTTGGTCAGGTTTCCCAATGTAGAGTAAACTGCAAAGGAAGGAAAGGAGGAGAGCAGTGAGAAGAATATAAGTGAGATTCCTGTTGTTGGCTTTGACTATGGGTGTGTCCTGCTCTTTAATGAAGATCCCCAGTACCAAAGCTGTAAGGAAAGAACAGAAGAGACTAATAATGGCCAAGGTGATTCCCAGTGGCTCACTGTAAGACAGGAAGGTTGTTGTTTTTAGAATACAGACATTTTGAGCCTTGTTTGGATATTGTTCTACTGAACATTGCAAGCAATCAACTGCATCTGAAACAAGAAAGCATTACGATCAATTTCTAGAAATACTGGGACTCATAGTTAATTAACAGAAGAGTAAATTAATAGAATTAATTAAAAATTCCTGCTTACTGTACAGTATATTTAAGTATCATGCTTTAAGTATGCCAGATTGTCTGATACTTATAAATTGCTTTATGATTACAAATCTACCTTATTCCTCTTTAATACAATTCTACCCTGTTCCTCTTTTATGCAAATTCTGCTATCTTTCCCTCTCCCTCTCCCTCCCCTCCCTCCCTCTCTCTCTTCTCTCTTTCTTGGGAAGATCCCTCATCTTACAAAAGAAAAAAAGGTTTTCATTACAGTTATCTTTTCATTGTTTTGTTCAGCATTAATCAGAAGCCATAATCTGCAGCAACTCTGATCATTTATTTTTGGATTCTCTGAAATATCTTTTCATTTTTAAATGTATAAAGCAATGTCATTCATTCAGTCATGATATTAAAAGTCTACACCAGACATTTAAATATTAGCATTTTGAACCACAATTAAGATGTCTGACTAGTTTTGCACAAAATCACTCTTACCCATCTGGTTTGAAATTTCCCCTTTTGCACATGGAAGGCAGTCATAACAGCAAAATGGCTTCCCTTCTATTTTCATCTTCCTGGTTCCTGAATAACATTTGTCACTGCATACAGAAAGAGGTTGAACCTATCAAGAAGTAAATGCAGGATTTATTAAAAGTCACAAGTTTTCTATCAGAAAATTCTAATTCAGGGTGAATTTTACTTTTAAATAAATGTTAAAGTGTAAATGTTCCAAAATCAGTTGTTTTGGAGCAATTTTATTGTCATTGGAAGTATTGTAGGAAATGAGAATTAGAATCAAAATGCAGTAGAAGCATTAAAAATTGGAAACATGAAAATAACATCATTTGGCTAGGTGAAAATAAAGATCCAGAATAACTTTTCCTATGCATAAATTAGCTGGAAATAGAGATGAATTACCTTTTCCTCTGAGTTTCAATTCCTTACTCTACTTTGGCCACAGCAATGGTGAGGTTTTCACTTTGTACCAGCGTTAATTTGGTCGCTGACATGATATTCCCCATTTCTTTTTTTCCTTCCCATTCATGCCAGGAACGTAAGCACCAATTGCTTTCCTTTAAAACTTGGCAGAGTCTCCATCCATCTATCCATCATATGTTGCTCTGTATTCAGTTCATGTCTTCCTGTCTTGTCCTCTGAGCCCTAGCTAAATTGATTGCCTTCAAATCATCTTCTTGGGGAATGTTCAGGTTGACATAGACCTTTCAATACTACAACTACAGTTAAAGTGGGTGATAATTCTTTTTTCTCACAGGGAAATTGAGTGTCGGTAGCTAACTTTGGAACTGTATGTAAACATATATTTCCCAAGTCCACCTTTTCTTTTCTGTTTCAATCTCTTCCTCTCCCCCTCCTCTCTTTCTCTCTCTCTGTGTGTGCATGTGTGTTTGTGTATATTTGTATTTGTAAAATATGTATTTATTCCTTTTAATTCCTTTCATATAATATAATTCCCTTCACTGTATTTATTCCTTTTACTAGAGAAGGTAGGAGACTCGTGGTCAAGATTGGGTATAATATTTGAATGATCTACACATGATGAAGTGAATAAGATTTTCAGTATGACTTACAACATGTTTTTCATGGGGTTGTGCCACCTTCTCTGCAAATCTGTACATGCAGACAACTCTGTGTATGTATATGTGTTTGCATATTTAATGCTTGGTGATGGTGGTTCCTTGTAAGCTCTCAAGTATGTCTCAACAATGCTATGGTGGAAGTTGTGCCAAGCAAACATTCAAAACCCCACAAAACTCCAATAAGTAGATTTATTGTAGAAAAGACTAATGCAGTCATTGTGAAAGAACTTCTGTGATTGCTGTATATTGCATACAAAATCTGTGTGTCAATGCTGCAAACATTGACATGTTTTTGCACCGAAAAAATAAGTTACTTTAATTGCTTCACTTGGGGGGAAGGAAAGCTACTCAGATGTTTTAAGAAGATAAGAACTTGGCAGGTTGTCTAACGGAAGAGAAATCAATTCTTTAAATTAATTGGAGAATGTGACTAATGACAAAAATAGAAAGGTGGAGAATTGTATTTAATATATTTTGCATGGGGGTGGATATTTCAGATTCTGGCATCCCTCCATGAGTGCCAATGTTTCATTTTATGATTAAAACTTTTTAGATAAACAATGCTTGCATTTTGTTTGATTTGTCTCATTTATCGGCACCATGCCACCATGCCAGAATCTACATTCTTTCAAACAACCTGCTGTTGTATATGGCCTTAAAAGAAGTTGGCAAAGATTCAGAGGAGAATCTTTATCATGGTAACAGAAAATTGGCTGAGAACTGAAGACTTGGCAGCTACCAACAGTGAAGATCAGGATTTAACTGAAAGTATGCTGTGGGAAGATGAATTTTTGCAGAACTTCCATCTGCAGTTAGCAGAGGTCAGCTGGTTGTCAGGCTGGAATCACTCCAGTGGAGACTGCACACCCATTGAGATTGGACTGTCGGAGGCCCCAAAAGCAGAATGGTGGAGAGCTGCCAGACCATCTGAGACTTTGGATGAGTGGAGAATCCTCTCTGTAGACCAGACTGCCTGCCAGCTTCAGGAGTCCCCTGCCAAGCCCTCCAGACCCATAGAGACAGAGGACCCCACCCTGGGGCCTCTGCAGCAATGGGAGGTTGGGAAAACCCCACAAGTGAAAGGCCAACAACCTCTGACCTTGCCCCAGCTAATAGAAGCCTTGCAACAGCTGGCAGTGGTGCAGAAGCCTGGAAATCAGGAGCTGTTGGGAAGAAGTTTGGAAAAATACAAAGGTGGTCTTAAAAAAGACTTTTGAGACCTATAAAAAGCAAGCTGACAAAAAGAGGGCTCCCCAAAGAACATTCCAAGTAGGGGAGAAGGTTTATCTGTCAACTAAATATTTACTTCTCAAATTACCCTTCAAGAAATTGGGACCAAAATTCTTGGGGCCTTTCCCCATTGTGAAAATCATCAACCCGCTCACAGTAAAATTGAAACTCCCCAGACTTTTGGGGAAAATTCACCCAGTGTTCCATTGTAGTTTACTGAAACATTTTTGAGCCTCCACCTTAAGACCTCCCCCTAAGAAAGCACCTGGACTCCTCATAGTAGTGGGTCAGACCCATTATGAAGTGAAACATATTCTTGACTCCAGAATCTTTAAGGGAAAACTGCAGTACCTAGTACAATGGAAGGCACACCCATTGTCTGAAGCCATTTGGGTGAAATCTAGCGATGTGAAACCTGACAGGCTTATCAAAAAGTTTTATGAGAAACACCCCAGCAAACCAAAAGCCAACTCCTAACTTGTGTTTGTTTACATTACAGGATCTGTTCTTTTGTAAGGAGGTGGTGGATGTCAATGCTGCAAACTGACAAAATAAGAGACAGCCTGTTACTTTAATTGCTTCGCTTGGGGGGGTGGAAGGAAAGCTACCCGGATGTTTTAAGAAGATAAGAACTTGGCAGTTTGTCTAGTGGAAGAGAAACTAATTCTTTAAATTAATTGGAGAATGTGACTAATGACAAAAATAGAAAGGTGTAGAACTGTATTTAATATATTTTGCAAGGGGGTGGATATTTCAGATTCTGGCATCCCTCCATGAGTGCCTATGTTTCGTTTTTAGATAAACAATGCTTGCATTTTGTTTGATTTGTCTCATTTATCAGCACCATGACACTGTGTATCATAAAATCAGGCTTTACTTTCTGGAGTCTTCTACTGCCCATATACTATAGATGGTATCAAGTAATTGATCTGTTATTAGGCTTTTTGCTTTTGACCTGATGCTTTTGTCAGCTTGCCTTCAGTATTTCTGAGTTCTCCAATACTGGGGAATTTTTAAAAGAGATTGGACAGCCATTTGTCTGGAAAGATATAAGGTCTCCTGCTTGGACAGGGGAGTTGACTAGAAGTCATTCAAGGTCTCTCCCAACTCTTTTATACTGTATTCTGAGAATTGGCTTTTATATAAAGGAATTCTTGACTTTCTTTTATGCTCTGCTTCAGAAGATGTAAAAAAGGATGAGGATAGAAATGACATGATAGCAGTGTTCCAATATCTAAGGTCTGCCACAGAGAAGAGAGAGCCAAGCTATTCTTCAAAGCACAGAAGGCAGGAGAAGAAGCAATGGATGGACACTAATAAAGGAGAGAAGCAACCTAGAACTAAGGAGCAACTTCTTGACAATTAGAACAATTAACCAGTAGAACAAGTTGCCTCCAGAGGTTGTGGATACTCCAACCCTGGACATTTTAAAGAAGAGATTGGACAACCATTTGTTTGAAATGGTATGGGTTTTCCTGCCTAAGTAGAGGGTTGAACTAGAGGTCCCTTCTAAGTCTGTTATTCTGTTATTAATTCTGTTACAGTTTCGATAAGTGACTCAATTAGTTCCTACCAGCTTCAATAAATGGCTTGGAAATGTGACACTGAGGAGCAAGAATAAAAGAAAATAGATAGTTGCAAGAAAAGCTAACCAATCAGTCTTGAAACAAATAGAGATTGTTCTATATGATCAATCTGTAACCTATGTTACAATGATACAATGATTAGCAAATGGAAAATCTGAAAATCAGTATATGCCTTTCAAGAAAAGGGAAAGCTAAAGAAAAAGTACATAGTTTGATAAGGCAAAAGGAGAATAGGAAGGCAACAAATTAGCTGACCAGGTGGGATCTAAACAATTGTTTGAATAACTGTGAAACAGGGATGAATTATTATGCCAAGATGGTGACCATTTATTCATATATTTACTAGGATAGAATCCAAATCAGAGGCATGTAATAACCATCAACTAGAATATGTTTTCAAGAAAAGAGAGGGCAGCCTTTTTCTACTGTTTCATAACTTTTTTCAATAACATTAACAATCTGTTATTCAGTGAACCAGCTGAATCCCTGCACTGATCTACATATTAATTATCAAGATATAAATAAATAAAAAGATAAAAGTAAAGGTTCCCCTGCACATGCATGCTAGTTGTTTCCAACTCTAGGGGCTGGTGCTCATCTCTGTTTCAAAGCCGAAGAGCCAGAGCTTGTCTGAGGACGTCTCCAAAGGTGCACAGAATGCTGTTACCTTCCCACCGTAGTGGTCCCTACTTTTCTACTTACATTTTTATGTGCTTTCGAACTGCTAGGTTGGCAGAAGCTGGGACGAGTAACAGGCACTCACTCTGTTACGCAGCACTCGGGATTTGACCCGCCAAACTGCCGACCTTCTGATCGATAAGCTCAGCATCCTAACCCACTGAGCCACCACGTCCCTTATAAATAGATAGATAAAGATAAATAGAAATAGAGACAGATACAGAGATTGATAGATAGATTATAACTAGGCAACGTGAAATATTATAACCACTTTATAACTCTCTAGTAAAACCACACCTGGAATACTGCAGCCAATTTTGGTCACAAAAAAGATGTTGAGTGTTTGGAAAAAATTCAGAGAAGAGCAACTAAGATGATCAAAGGCCTGGAGACTAAAACATACAAAGAATGGCTGCAGGGATTGGGTTTGGCTAGTCTAAAGAAAAGAAGAAATAGGGGAGACATGATAGCAGTATTCCAGTATTTGAAGGGCTGCCACAAAGAAGAGGGGATCACATTATTCAGCAAAGCACCAGAGGGCAGGACAAGAAACAATGGTTGGAAACTGTTCAAAGAGAGAAGCAACCTGGAAATAAGGAGAAACTTCCTCACAGTGAGGACAGTTAACTAGTGGAACATCTTGCCTGCAGAAATCATGGGTGCTCCATCACTGGAGATTTTCAAGAAGAGGCTAGACAATCACTTGTCTGAGATGGCATAGGTGCTTCTGGATGAGCAGGGGGCTGGACTAGAACAGGGCCTTTCAACTTTTTCATCCATTGTACCACTTTTAGGATATGGCAACATTCAAGTACCACCAGTCACCTAGCAAGGTGTCAAAAACCTGATGACAAAAAAAAAAAGGAAAAAAGTGATGAAGTACAGGTAGTCCTCTACTTACACTTAGTGACTGTTCGGAGTTACAATGGCACTGAAAAAAGTGTCCCCCAAGCCACAGCCAAGCAAGACACCTGCCTGCCCGCCCGGTGGCACTCTTTCTCCTGTCCGAGGTTTTCATTGTTGTGAGCATTTCTGTTGAAGATTGGCAGTGGGGGTGGGGGAAAGTGTTTGGTTCCCCTCTGCTGGGTGGTTGCAGCAGGTTTTGGTCACTTCACATGACCCTGGGACACTGTGACCGTCATAAATATAAATGAGTTGCCAACCATCCAAATGTAAATCACATGACCCTGGAGATGCTGCAACATTCCAGCTGATTGGCACTTTTTCTGGGCTCAGAAGAAGTGCCACAATCAGTGCCGAGCTCCAGCTGGAGCCTGGTGCTGATCCTGTAGCTTCCACTGAACCCTGACAGCTCTGCAGCTCCAGCCATCTCTCGCTCATGCTTGTGTGGTGCTACCACCAGTTCAGCTGATTCCCCTCCCCCACTACCACTTTTCTAGAATGGTCGTGTACCACCTGCTAGGTCCCAATGTACTACAGTGACTCCCAAGGTCCCTTCCAGCTCTATTCTATTCTATTCTATTCTATTCTATTCTATTCTATTCTATTC
>JAKJMR010000397.1:404174-419152 GCA_024449315.1 Daboia siamensis
ATTCATTCATTCATTCATTCATTCATTCATTCATTCATTCATTCATTTTTCCTGTGTTCTTGGTTTCCTAGATATTTTTCCAATAATAATTACCAGTCTCCTTTTAGCAGTCTAGCAAATATTCTTCTGCTGAAGCAAAACTTAATTGGTCAACCTCTATAAACTACTGAGATCTTTTGGAATTGCAGTGGATTTACTTGCATTACATTTAAGCGTGATACGCAGTTCACCAATCAGAGGTTTTCTCCAACTCACCCAAGTAGAAGAATAATGAAAAGTTGTCAAACTTTATTTCCAAAGCCATGTCCCCTAATTTCTGTAACTTCAGTGAAACTTGTTATCATTTCAAAATCTGAGATGCTTGTACCTCAGTATTTGTTCCCTTTAGTAGCAATTGTTCTCAAGAAAACCAGAATTACTGTTACTTCATAGAATTTTGTAATCCTTTCCTGGTTATAGTTACAGTACATTAGTTGGTCATGCTCCAGATTTAATCTCAGTAGAGCAGAATTAGATGTCATGCAAGGCTGGCTAATAGTGACATTGTAATTAAACAAGCCACCAATGTTAGGACAGTAGTCATCATAAATAAGAATACTTTGTCAAGGAAGCTGAGAAGCACTTGTCCAACATTTTTTTATTTATTTTATTTTATTTTATTTTAATTCCATTTATATCCCACCCTTCTCTGAAGACTCAGGGAGACTTACAAGCTTAGCAGTAGCCTTCATTCTATGTATATGCCTGCTTATTAGGGCTTTCGGCCCCATCTCAAGCGGCATTATTACAAAGTCAGCTTATTGCCCCCAACAATCTGGGTCCTCATTTTACCTACCTCGGAAGGATGGAAGGCTGAGTCAACCTTGAGCCTGTTGGGATGTGAACCTGCACTAATTGCAGGCAGCTGGTGTTACTTAAGGAGGCATTAGCCCACTGCTCCACCAAGGCTCATGATCTTCAAACACTTCTCCAATGTTCCCAGAACAACATACCTCGTAGCAGGGCTTTTTTTGTCATAGAATGCTCAGAACGGAGTTCCAGCACCTTTTTTGGATGGAACCTTGTAGAGTAGGCAAGGTGGGTTGTGTGACATGTGTGAGTTCTGGCACCTTTTTCTTTTACAAAAAAAAGCACTGCCTCTTAGGCCAGACATGTCAAACGTATGACGACATGTGACATAGCACAATGTATTGGGATGGTTTTCCCATTGCTGGCAATGGGGTAGGCGCGGCTTCCAGATGATGCGTGTGGTCACGGGATGGCAGTTTGACACCCTTGTCTTAGGCTTTCATTAGTAAAGGAGGACAAGAACACCTAGCACCTTACCTGGTAAAACAAGGTGTTCTCAAACTTTCAGAATTGTGAAAAGGGATGTTAATTTGGATTCTCCTGTACCTTAAAAAATGATTAGAGAGAATAATAGAAGATCTTTAAGGGGAAGATAAGGCACTCATGTTATTCCTTAGCTTTTCTTTTAAGCAGCATCTCAAAACACACAAAAGTTTGACAGGCCTTTGGCTTCACCTGTACCAGACATGCTTTAATTTCATAAGTGATGTAAAATAAGCATTTTCTTTCTTTTTAGCAGGGATGTTGTGAAGTTAATTTAAACCCATTTATTTTTACCTTAATGCACATTATATCAGTAAAATATTTTTAATACAACAGAATAAAAGAATAAAAGAGTGGGAAGGGACTTTGGGGCTTTTTAATCCAATCCCCTGCTGATATCTATATCATTTCAGATGAATGGTTGTCCAATCTCTTCTTAAAATCACCAGTATTGGAGCATTCACAACTTCTGAAGGCAAGTCATTCCACTGATTAATTGTTCTAACTGTCAGGAAAATTATCCTTAGTTCTAGGTTGCTTCTGTTCTTGATTAGTTTCCATCTATTGTTTCTTGTTCTGCATTCTAGTGCTTTGGAAAATAAGTTGACTAACTCTTCTTTGTGGCAGTCCCTTAGATATTGGTAGTCACCCCTAATCTTCTTTTCATTAAACTAGATGTACTCAATTCCTGCAACTGTTCTTCATATGTTTTAGCCTCCAGTCCCCTAATCATCCTTGTTGCTCTTCTCTGTATTCTTTCTGGAACCTGAATGTCTTTTTTTTATTGTGGCAACCAAAACCATAGCATCTTCTTGATTAGCTATTGCTTACTATACTGGGGTATTGTTAAAATCAGTTTCATTCTTTCATTAATTGCTCTTTCTTATTCAGATTAGGTCTCAAAATAATGATATAGCATTTGGGGAAAAATATGCAGAACAGTAATCCACCTTCTGAAGACACAATGGAGAAGATCTCCACTGTCACCATATATTTTCCCTTGATACTCAAATAGGTGGGAACAAATGACACCCAAACGCTGAAAAAAACCCAACATGCTGAAGGTGATAAATTTGGCTTCATTAAAGCTGTCTGGTAGATTTCTAGCTAAGAAGGCCACCGTGAAGCTGGCAGCAGTCAAGACCCCCAAAAAGGAAAGTATAAAACATGGTGGTTGAACCTTCATTACATTGCAGAACAATTTCTTCAGCCATGGAGTGCATGTCAGAATCTGGGAAGGGAGGAGAAATTGTGAGCCATACCACACAAATGCATTATTGTGTCAGGGAGCAAGACAGGACAATTTCCTGATTTCAGAGCCAGGCTTGGTGGCCATGAAGCAAGCACTACTATGATTGTTTTCCCCAATATACAAGAAACAGCTATAGAGAAGATGATGCCAAAGGCAGTTTGTCTCAAGAGACACTTGATATGGTCAGGTTGTCCAATGAAGAGCAAACTGCAAAAGAAAGAGAAGAGGAGAGCAATGAGAAGGCTATAAGTGAGATTCCTGTTATTGGCTCTAACTATAGGTGTGTCCTGATGTTTAATGAAGATCCCAAGCACCACAGCTGAGATGGCAGAAAAGAAGATTGCAATCACTTCCAAAGAAATACCCAAAGATTCTTGATATGTTAAATAAATTATGCTTTTTTGAAGGCATGTATTCTTCTTCTTGTTTGGATATTGATCCTCTGTACATGGAAAACAGTGATATGAGTCTAAAAAAAGAGACCATTCATAGAAACATTATTGTTTGGAGCATCTTCATTTCATTTTAAATATGACCTGATTTTACAGTATTCTGTAGACTTACTGAGCTCTCAATTTGATTATCAAATATCAAATCCCTTTATATGGTGCTACCCTTGAAGACCATTTCAAATCTATAACTGGTCTGCAATGTAGTGGCACATGCAGTTAACTCACTTAGATCCACTACTTCTGCATGAGGTATACTTGCTCCTAGTGGCTTACCATACCCAATTCAAGTTCTTGATTATCACCATTAAATCCCTGGATGTCACTGGGCTATGGTAGAGGCGGGATTACCTCTTTCCAATGATATCTGTCTTTACTCAATAACTACTATAGGTGGGCATGCTCTAGATTTTTTTGTGTTAAATGTTGTCAACTGGGAATTTGGAGTTGTATCTGGTCTGTGGTGTCCAGACTTTTCCAATATTCTTCCATCTGAATTATGAGACTTCCCTATCCTTTCATCCTCTAGCAGGTTGGGAAGATCTTGCTGTTCTCCTAAAGTGTTAGGGTATGATGGGGATTGACTCTGGAAGCTGATTTGTCTGATTTTTTTAAAGTTATTATTTGTGTTTTTAATGATTGTGGTAAGCAACTAGGTTTATTATATCATATAAGCAAACTTATAAATTCCAGAATCAATCAATCAATCAATCAATCGAGTTGAATAGGAAGTAAAAACAACTAAAAACTATGGGGAAAAAAAATACCAATGGAAAATTACCTTTATTTCCAAACAGTAATGACAAAGGTTTCTGGAAAAAAGTGTTTGTAATTTTTCAAGGAAAGATAAGAAGGGATAATTCAAATCTGAGGATTCTACTGAAAGTCCAAATTAGAATGAACTAATTGGTTTTATTATCAAGTCACTGAACTATGAAAAAACAATATAAATGTTTCATTGCTTCACATCAATATGATGTGAAGCTCAGGATTTTCAATCACCATAATATTTATCAAAAATTCAGTCCCTGTTTATTATATCATTGATTCATTTAATACATTCCTTTGCTTACCTAATTGGTCTGCTATCTTCACCTTCTGGACATGGTTTACAGTCATAGCAGCAGGATAATTTTCCTTCCACTTTTATCTTGCTATAGCCAAGAGGACACTCCTCATTACAGATGGAAAGAGGTAATGTCTATTCAGAAATAAAATCAGAATATCCACACAGATAATTTATTTTGGAGGGATTGTTCTTGTTATCAATTGTACAGACACAAACTCTTCATATTTGATCAAAACATTGATGTTGCATTTTCCACTTTTCTTCCTGGTGTAAATTCATTACTGAATCTTCAACTGCTTCTTAGGTCATACCCAATAATTATATTCTAAAAATCAGTTTAAGGCAATGAACACAGAAGCTGATGTGGAAAAATCAGCTATCTCACCACAAGGCAACTTTGGGTGGTTTTTAACATTCAAATGAAATCATAAATATGTACAGATATATAAAATCAAATTCAATATTTTGAATGTATATATTGGAATCCAGTAAGCTCATTTGAGTGAATTGCAAAGGAAAGAGCACCATGGAGAAAATCAATGGGCAACTGTCCTTGCATCCAAAGGGAGGTGAATTCCATCTGGGCTGTTATGATCCAAACTTTGGCCTTTCTCTCCTTTGGAATATTATCATAATTGAAAAGATAGATCATTAGTCTCAAAGGCACTATACCTGTAATTTCAGCACTTAAGATGACTGCAATGACTGTACTCTCCATGATCACTTTGAATATTGTATCTGTATTTTCTATCAGCTCAGCAGCTTCATTACCATACACCATGTGGGGAAGACATTCTATAAAGTCAAAACATATTCCTCTCTCTGAAAACATGGGAAGACTCTTTTGAATGAACCTGTCTCTATCTTCATCATACAGAGAAATGAACCCAACCCAGGTCCATCCAAAATGCAACAATAAGTGCAGTACTCCTTTGAATTGTTGATACTCATCTAGGAACATCGATTTGACAAATATTGTTGTTTCAGTATTCACCAATGGAGCTTGATCCATATGTGATCTAAATGAAGAAAGTCAGAAGAACAAAGGAGTAAAGGGTTTATTCAAAATAAAAATTTAAAAAAACAAATCATATCTGTTGATTTAATCCAATCTCTGGGTTTGAGTGGGATACAAAAATAGGGGCTTAAAATTAGTTTTACGTGGCATCTTCAGTTTTGCTCATCAGGTAAAAAGGGATAGCCTTATGGCTTACTCATAGTTTTGCTCGAATATTTCTTTTCAAGGACCAAATTTTTGAATAAAATAAATAGCTGGTGAACATCTCATATTGAACCAATTTTTTATCTCACCTGGGGAAATTTGTAGTTCCATAGAATGATGGCCATGTTGACACAGGTGTTAATACGGGCTCCTCCAATGACTGCTACTGTGTTGGTCAGGTCATTGCATTTGTAGTTGGGTATAAATTTATCTTTTGCAGATAGAAATTCCATTGCCAAATGATAAGTTGTAATTTCCTCATGATTGTCAGTAGCAATGTGAAAACCAAGGCTAATATTAGGTAACAGCCCATTTTTATTGACCTCCTTTACAGCAAAGGCCAGAGCCAAAGTGTGTTGGTAATTATGAGTGATGAACCTTCAGGGAAAATTATAAGCCTTGTCAATATATTTCTGTTTCAGAATTGGACAGCTATTTTAATTTATACATATGTATTCAAAAAGATATAATTTAGTGCTGATTGTTTGTTCTGGACACCTGGCATTTGGTCACTATCAAATAATAGCCCTAGATTGTATAAACCAGGAAGCACTACCTAGTTGTGTCTACATAACACCCCATTTGAAATATTGTGTACAGTTTTGGTGACATAACTTAAATATATATATATTGATAAGATTGAATGTATCCAGAAAAGGGCAACAAAAACGGTGCAAAGTTTGATATAACTGAAATCTTTAACTATATTCCAAGTGTGAATAAGGTTCTAGAAGGCAGTATTCTGAATATTAATTAAAACGTAAAACCATGGGGCCTAATCTCAAACTATTGTTAGAAAGTATTAACTTTACAGAAAGAGTACTAGTACCTTGAAAAGAAGTTCCAGAAGTGGCTATCAATTAATTACCAGTAACTCAGTTTAAACATATTGGGGATAAACAGATGTTCATCATCGGGAAAAAAAATCTATTAGTTTTCTATGTTTCTATCTCATTTCAGTATTTTCTATATCTTATGTGTATTTTCTAAGGGAAGAAAGCCAGCTCCTTTTTACATTCTAGAGCTGTAATAACCTAAATTATGTGCTAAGCGTCTCCTATTTGTTATATGGATAAAATAATAATTTAATTTAATTTAATTTAATAATTTAAAAAACCTCCCCAAGATTAACCAGAGGGCTTCTGCAATATTTAGATTTCTGTAATTTTTAGATTAGTCCAAAGAAGGAGAATATTTGTAATTCTGGGTTGAAATAAGGGATCCTTGGTGCTCTCTGAGCTTGCTAGTTTTCTTCAAACATTTCATTACCCTAACTAGGTAACATTATCAGCACTGATGATGTTACCTAGTTAGGGTAATTAATCATCTGCAAATAAGCTCAGAGAGCACCAAGCACCCCTCAGATTATTCCAACTTGTTCCTTTCAACAAGGGACTTGGTTGAAGGAAGGAATTTTCTTGAGGAGAATGAAATTCATATACATTATGGTTAAAGCTAATAATATTCATCTCAGTTTCAAGATCAGTATTAGAAAAGATTAAGTGTGTCTGTAGTCTAGAATTAAAAATGACTTAATACTGGAACTGGTCAAACGAATTGATGAGCAAACAATATATTTAAGCATAAAAATACAGCTTTTTAATGGCAATGAAGGGGAAGAGGAGGTATGGTCTGAGGACGAAGAGAAGTGGAAGGATACTTACAGGTATTGATCAAGGACATCCAAAGAAGGAAGGCTCTGAAAAGTGATCTCATTTGTAAGAAAGAGAACCTGATAAATAATAGCTGCAATGATTAAATCTCCGGACTGATAGTATTTATGGACAATTGGAAGAGGACTACTAAGTTTGAAGGTGCAGGGTGGAGAAATGCACATCACAACTGGAAAAAAAATTAAAACCAATGTTCTGAATAGAACCAATTCCCTACAATATATAATCATTTATTTATTTTATTTTTTTTATTTTTTATTACATTTATATCCCGCCCTTCTCCGAAGACTCAGGGCGGCTTACAAGCTTAGCAGTAGCCTTCATTCTATGTATATGCCTGCTTGTTAGGGCTTTCACACACACCCCAAGCGGCATTATTACAAAGTTAGCTTATTGCCCCCAACAATCTGGGTCCTCATTTTACCTACCTCAGAAGGATGGAAGGCTGAGTCAACCTTGAACCTGGTGGGATGCGAACCTGCACTAATTGCAGGCAGCTGATGTTACTTAAGGAGGCATTAGCCCTCTGCTCCACCAAGGCTCTGTAGACATCAAACAGCAGCTCCTATGTTACCATTCAACTGAAAAGCTGATCATTCCTTAATATTATTCTTTAAGGTTAAGCCAATGAATTTTGTATAAAGTTAAGAAAATAAAGAGTCACAGATGAAATACAAGTCCTTCTTTTTGTCCCTACATGCACTTCTGTTTTTCAAAGCAGATATTAATAGAATGCAATGTTTTAATCCATGGTCATAGTTTTTACAGTGTCTGCTGGAATTCCTTTAAGATTTGGAGAACAAGGGAAATAACTATCCTTAGTTAGTAATCAGTACCATTCTTTGCAGCAGTAGTTTGAAAAATATCAAAATATTCATATCAGAATGAAACATGTTTATTGTATCTCAATAGACATTGTGGCACTGTGATGAACCTTTGTAAGTAAGACATGAATTAGAAAATAGGGGAGTAAGAGTTCATATGCACAAAAGAAAATAAAACACCCCTAGAGCAAAAAAGAATGGAAATGCACCTTTGAGGTCATTTGGCTGACTAATTTTCCTTAATACTTAATAATTTGTTCATTACATAATACTTTGCTTTTTTAAAGGAATTATTTAATTATTTAATTATTCTATTTTAATGCTTAATTTAATTGATTAAATCGTATAGTTCCCAGAGCACCTCTCTGAGGGAGGTGGGAAGTGAAGAAGAGTGAAACACAAACAGACAAACAAATAAATAAAAGAAAAATCAACTTTGAATGCAATAATATTTATTCACTCTGTAGAAGGACATCTTCATTGAGGAATATAGAAATGAGTGTTGGATCAGTTCTGGCGGACTTATCCTTCCTCAGTGTCAAAAATTCAAGTCATCAGAGTTAGCTTGGAAATGTGACCCAGCTGAAAATATCAAATCCAGTTTGTAGTTCTCCATTGGGGCCAAAGGAAACCTATTCTCCAGCAGTGTTGTTAAAGGAGACATGTTGCAAAAAATGGTGCAGCTAAATGAAGAAGGAAAAAAAAAAAGACACAGAAAGTTATTGCGAATCTTTGAAGGAGATGGGAAAATCTCTATTTGTTTCTTTCAACTTAATGAAAAGTAAGCTGCTCAAATCTTCTTTGGTGTACACCAATTTCTCTTTGGATTCATGGTGCAAAGAGAAAATATCTGTTGCAAACTTTGTGTGGTGTCAAGAAAGGCATCATGTCCTGTAAACATTAAGCTCCATTCAGTTGCCCTGAGTCTGTCTCAATGGCACTTAATGTAGGCAAGATCGAATTCTCTGAGATACCACATTTGTGGTACCACCCAAGGCATGCCAGCTATGACTACTCCAATAGCAGATTGATGAGGCCATGTGGATTACTTCCCTTATATTAACTCACTCATCAGCATACTATAATTCTTGGCACAATGAAATATACATTGACACTTAAATGTTTCTGAACCCATTTTAGTTTTCAGTATTTCTACAAAAAATCAATTCTAGGAGAAGATAGCTTTTAATACGTTACATTTGTAAAAAAATAAAATAAAACAAATTAAACTTAAATATTTATTTACGTGATACATTGACAAATTTGCTGTTCAATTGAATATTCCTATTTTCACAGATTTCTTCTCATGTTTATAAGTATTATTCCCTTAAAATTTTAATCTCTATGGAGATTATCATTCAATTATGTTGTGGTTGTCCCAAAAATGCTTTTTAAAAGGCAACTGGATGTTCTTTGTTTTTCCTTGAAGAAATTTTGCTTCTCATTCAAGAAGCTTCCTCAGTGTCAATGCGTGACAAACCAAACTGAAGCCATTTTCATTTTTCTTTATTGTGATATATTTAGTTAGAAGAAGGAGGTTGTGTGTGTATGTTGTTTTCAGTTAGCCAAAGCATTTCACATGTATGGGAACCAAGTTCATTGCTGATGACATATTGGTGGGCTGAAGCAGCTGAGAGGAGTGCCCTCATTTTCAAACGATTGGTGAATGTGATTTATGAAAGCAGTTTGGGGTGGGAAATGAAACTTTGTAACCAAGAGGAGAGGAATTTAGTCTTGGGTTCACCCTTGTATGTGCCATTTTGTTTTAGCCAAATAAAATTATTCTTCAAGTAAGAAATGCTTGCTTTGAAGTGATATATAAATAGACACTTAAATGTGTGTGAACACATTTTAGTTTTCAAATATTTCTGCATAAATCAATAAGTAAAGCATGATCCCTTCTCCACACAAATCCTAAAAATACATAAAGAGAACACAGTGAATAAATGAGTCAAAAATGTATTCTTGTTCATTTATTGAGAAGTGGTGATCCATAGAACGGCTGAGGGTCAGACGTGACTAAATGGCTAACTATCATGATGACAGTGTATGGATAAACATAGATACAGATGAATGCAACAAGGAATTAGATGTCTTCAATTATTGCCTTAACTACCAGGCTAAAACTGATTACCCACCAAGCATTATCACTGCTCTCTTTATGCACTAATTCCATAGGGGAGAATTAGATGTCATTGAAGGCTCAGGAATAATAGTGACATCAAAATTAAAGAAGTTACCAATGGTGGGAGAGTAGTCTTCATGAATAAGACTACTTTCTCAGGTAGGCTGAGAAGATCTTCAAGATTATCAACTTCAAATACCTCTTCCCATGTTATAGAACAATAGACACCCTAGGCTTATATGACTAATGGAGAACAAGAACACTGGGTCCCCTTGTTTCTGGCCCAGCACCTCCCCTACTACAGCAAAGTGGCTCTCAGACTTTCAGAAATGTGGAAAGGAACATTAAGTTGAATGTTTATATATCCTAAAATGATTAATGGGGATATTGAGAGATCTTATAGTGGAAAATAAACACTCATATTGTAACTTTTTTTTAATTAGCATCTTGAAACACGTGGAAAGTTGACAAACATTTGGCTTCACATTCACCAGGGAAGATTTTAGTATAATGAGTCATGTAAAATAGGCATTTTCTTTCTTTTTGGCAAGCATTAGGTCAGTGGTGGGATTCAAATATATGAGCAACTGGTTCTCTGTGTGGATGCCACTTCTGGAAGTATATTCTGGGCCTGGGCAACAAAAGATTACCTACCGGTTCTTCAGAACTGGTGCGAACTGGCTGAATCCCACCACTGCATGTGATGTAGCCCATGAGGTTCAGGATTTAAATCCATTCATTTTTACATTAATGCACAATATATCACTAAAATATTTTTTAATATTTCTTCATTAGCTATCCCTTACTATTTTGATTAGGGCTCAGAATAATTATTTAACATTTCAAAGAAAAGATGCAGAGCAGTTATTTAGGTGGTTAAATGAAATTTTCAGTGCAATTGGTTTGCATATCATAGTGATGTGACGATGGAGGGAAGAATGCAGAATCTCAGGCTGGGGAAATTTGGCTTCATTTAAAGGTTTTTGTTATAAAATCAGTTTCATTTTTTCATCAATTGCTTCTTCTTGTTCAGATCAGGTCTCAGAATAATGATATAACATTTTGGGTAAAAGATGCAACCCAGTAATCCAGCCGCTGAAGCCAAAATGGAGAAGATCTCTACAGCTACCATATATTTCCCCTTGGTGCTCAGATAAGTTGGAACAAATGACACCCAAACACTGCAAAAGACCAACATGCTGAAAGTGATAAACTTGGCTTCATTAAAGCTGTCAGGTAGATTCCTAGCTAGGAAAGCCACCGTGAAGCTGGCAGCAGTCAAGAACCCCAAAAAGGAAAGGACTATATAAAACATGGTGGTTGAACCTTCATTACATTGCAGAACAATTTCTTCAGCCATGGAGTGCATGTCAGAATCTGGGAAGGGAGGGGAAATTGCCAGCCACAATATACAGATATTAAATTGAGCCAGGAAGCAAGATAGGACAATAGCAGTGGCCATCTTTTTTCCAACCCATTTCCTAACTTTAGAGCCCGGTTTGTTGGACATGAAAGCAAGGACCACTATAACTGTTTTCCCCAATATGCAAGAAAGAGCTACAGAGAAGATAATGCCAAAGATAATTTGCCGCAAGAGACATTTGACTTGGTCAGGTTGTCCAATGAAGAGCAAAGTGCAAAGGAAAGAGAGGAGGAGAGCAATGAGAAGGATATAGGTGAGGTTCCTGTTATTGGCTTTAACTATAGGTGTGTCTTGATATTTAATAAAGATCCACAGCACCACAGCTGAAATGACAGAAAAGGAGACTGCAATCACTGCCAAAGAAATCCCCAAGGGTTCTTGATAAGTTAAATAAACTATACTTTTTGGAAGGCAACCATCCTTATCCGTTTTGGGATATTGATCCTCTGGACATGGGAAACAGTCATCTAAGTCTGAAAAAGAGACCATTCACAAAAACATTATTGTTTTGAAGCATCTTCATTTCATTTTCAGTATGACCTGATTTTACAACATTGTGCAGTTTTACTGAGCTCCCAGTTTGATTATGGAATTCCTTTATATGGTGCTACCCTTGAAGACCTTTTCAAAACCAATCCTGGTCTGCGTTGAACTAAGTCAGTTGTACTACTTGTCCTATACTTGCTCAGAGTGGCTTACCGCATGATATTCAAGTTGCTGGTTATCACCGTTCAATCCCTGAATGTCACTGGCCCAAGTTATACATGTGACCACTTCTTTTAAATTGTATCTGTCTTTATTAATGTTGTGATGTGGGAGTACCATCCAGCCTTTTCCAATACTCTTCAACCTGAAGAGTATTGGAAAATTCAGTTGGGCTTGTTGCTGACATACCTGGCGCCCAGCTGTGTTGCAACGGCCCTGCCCGGGCTTCTCGACACCCTTTCAGGGCTGGTGGTTTAATTTCCCAGACTTATGGTTCTGGATGATTTCAACCTTCCATCCCTGGGCGGGTCATCAGAGTTAGCTTGGGAGTTCATGGCCTCCATGATGGCCATGGACCTGACCCAGATAATTCAGAGTTTGACCCATGGAGAGGGTCACACTCTCGACCTGGTTTTCCTATCTGGGCAGTGGTTTGATGATCTGGGAGGGGGCTTGCCAAATATTGTCCCCCTGTCGTGGTCCGATCATCACCTCCTGTGGCTGGTCTTCCAATACATTACCCCTCGCTGCTGGGCTGTGGAGCTGACCAGGTGGTTCCACCCCAGGCGCCTGATGGATTCAGAACGGTTCCAGACGGCGCTTGGGTCTATACCTATCTCCCTCACTCACCGCCCGGCCGATGCCTTTGTAGAGGCTTGGGAGAGGGCCGCCACCGAGGCACTTGACCGTGTTGTACCCTTGTGACTCCTGACCCAGCGCAGATCTCGTTGGGCTCCATGGTTTTCTGTGGAGCTACAGGAGATGAAGCATTGGAGACGGAATCTGGAGAGTTGTTGGAGATCCAGCCGATATGAATCTGACTGATTGCGACTAAGATCTTTTATTAGGTCTTATCTCGTGGCGATGAGGACGGCGAAGTCTAATCACTTCGCGGCCCTCATCGCGTCTGCAGATAATCGACCGGCCACCCTGTTTAGGGTAACTCGTTCCCTCCTTAATCAGGAGGTGAGGAAGGAGCCCTTACAGGGGTGGGCCGAGGAGTTCAGCCAGCATCTGGCAGACAAAATTGCTCAGATTCGGACTGGGTTGGACTCTGACTGGACAGAGTCTGACAGGGAGGAATCGAGCGGTCTTGAGAGTAGCATTATCTGGACTGAGTTTGATCCTGTGACTCCCGAGGAGGAGGGCAGGATTATGGGGAGTCTGAGCTCTACCACCTGTTTATTGGACCCGTGCCCCTCCTGGCTGGTTTATTCAGCTCGGGAGGAGACACGAGGCTGGTTCCAGGCAGTGATATCTGCCTCTTTGAGTGAGGGTGTCTTTTCTGCTGCCTTGAAAGAGGCGGTGGTGAGACTGCTTCTCAAGAAGCCTGCCCTGGACCTAGCTGTTTTAAATAACTACTGTCCGGTCTCCAACTTTCGCTTTTTGGCAAAGGTTGTTGAGAGTGTGGTGGCGCATCAGCTTCCTCTGTTGCTGGAGGAAACTGATTATCTGGACCCGTACCAATCGGGTTTCAGGCGCGGGTACAGCACGGAGACGGCATTGGTTGCACTGATGAATGATCTCTGGTGGGCTCAGGACAGGGGCTGCTCCTCTGTCCTAGTCCTTTTAGATCTCTCAGGGGCTTTTCATACCATCGACCATGGTATCCTGCTGCGATGTCGAGGGGTTGGGAGTGGGGGTCACTGTTTTACAGTGGTTCTCCTCCTACCTCCTGGGCGTTCACAGTCAGTGTTGACGGGAGGGCAGAGGTCCGCCCCGAGGCCTCTCGTTTGTGGAGTTCCTCAGGGGTCAGTCCTCTCTCCCCTCCTGTTCAACATCTATATGAAGCCGCTGGGTGAGATCATTCGTGGCTTTGGGGTGGGGTATCATCAGTACGCTGATGATACCCAACTTTTTCTTTCCACCCTGAACCAACTCAGTGATGCCCTCGCCGTGATGTTCCATTGCCTGGAGGCGGTTCAGGTCTGGATGGGGAGAAACAGGCTCCGACTCAATCCTGCCAAGACTGAGTGGCTGTGCATACTGGCATCTCGGGAAAACCAGTTTTGTCTATCGTTAACTATGGGGAGTGAGGTGTTACCCCCCGTTGATAGGGCTCGCAACTTGGGCATCCTCCTGGATTCATGGCTCAGTTTAGAAGATCATATAGGAGCCGTGGCCAGGGCGGCTTTTGCCCAGGTTCACCTGGTGCACCAGTTGTGACCCTATCTGGACTGAGATGCCCTATGCACAGTCACTCATGCGCTCGTGACCTCCTGTTTAGACTACTGCAACGCTCTGTACATGGGGCTGCCCTTGAGGACCACTCGGAGGCTTCAACTGGTGCAGAATGTGGCCGCACGAGTTGTGATGGGGGCTTCCCGATACTCCCATGTAACACCTCTACTCCGTGAGCTGCATTGGCTTCCAGTTGCCCTTCGGGTGAGATTCAAGGTGCTGGTGATGACCTATAAAGCCCTTAATGGCTTGGGTCCGGGTTATCTGATGGAACATCTGCTGCCGGCATCAAACTCCCTTTGTCCTGTGCGCTCCCACAGGGGGAGCCTTCTCAGGATACCGACGGTTAAGGAATGCCGGTGGGTTATTCCTAGGGGAAGAGCGTTCTCTGAGGGCACGCCTGTCCTCTGGAATGATTTACCCATGGAACTTAGGACCGCCTCTGATCTGCGTTCATTTCGCCAGGACCTGAAAACCTGGTTTTTCGATCTATCAGGCCTGGACTGAAGGGGTTTTAGCTTTTTAAATATTGTTTTAATTGGACTTAATTAATTTAATGTATTTTAATTCTATATTATTTTTATATTGTATTTTATGCTGCCCTGAAAACCGCCCTGAGTCCTTCGGGAATAGGGCGGTATAGAAATTTAATTAAATAAATAAATAAATAAATAAATAAATAAATAAATAAATAAATAAATAAATAAATAAATAAATAAATAA
>JAKJMR010000397.1:419162-433036 GCA_024449315.1 Daboia siamensis
TAAATAAATAAATAAATAAATAAATAAATAAATAAATAAATAAATAATGAGGCCTCCCTAAACTTTTATTCTTGTAGCAGGCTGGAAAATTTTGTTGTTGCCCAAAATTGTTGGAGTATGTTGAATATTGATGGAGGAGGGTGATTTGTCTGGCAGCTGATAGCAAGGGAGAGTTTTTAAATTGTTATTTCTGTTTTTTAAAGTCTTAGTCTTATTATATGAGAGAGACAACCTTATGAATTCCAGAATCATTCATTCAATCAATCAATTATTCAATGACTTTACTTTTTTTTCTTTTTTTTTCAGTGCCCAATGTGAATTCTATATGTTTAATGTTAATGGTCTAAATACCCACTTACCCTCTGATTAATCCTCCTAACTGAACTGATTTATGAATCAAGGGACTGCCTCTCCTGGATTTCTCGGATACATGCACTTTTACTATACCAGCACGGACTTGTTCGCCCTCAGGGGTGCCCCCCTCTCCTGGGTGCGACCCGCCTTTCTTTCTAACCCTAACCTCGATGAAGGGCCCGATTGTTGGGACCCTGAGAGATGGCTGGGCAAGGGCAGGGGCCTTCAGCATAAATTTAATAAGAGGCCCCTGGTCAATTTTTTAGTAAAATTTTTTGTGGGGTTAGGGAGGGGGGTGGGAATGTATCATGGTTGTTTGGATATGGGGGGCGGTCCATCAACCGTTGTTCAGGCCAGGTCCGGCTTTGATCGCGTGGGGGGAGAGCGGGGATCGGCCGCCCCCGGGGCTCTGGAGCAGGTCGTGGGATTACCTATTCCCACGATGTTGGGGAATGGTAGCAGGTGTATGAACAGAGGGCTGCATCGATATCGGGGAGGGCATCTCCGCTATTTACAAGCGGTGAGGCGCTCCGACCCTCTGTTTCTTCCCCGAGGTCCTGGGAGCGAGGATGTGCAGCCGCCTGAGCTCCGGCTGGTGTACCTGAATGCCAGGTCCGTCACTAATAAGGCTCCCCTTGTCCGGGATTTAATTGAGGGTGAGCATGCGGACCTGGCCTGCATCACGGAGACTTGGTTGGGCCCAGAGGGTGGTGTTCCTTTGGTTGATCTTTGCCCACCAGGTTTCCGGGTGCTACACCAGCCTCGGGCTCAAGGTAGGGGTGGGGGAGTGGCGGTAGCTATTAGGGAGACCTTGTGTCCGCGGGAGACCACCGTCCCTCAGATAGTCGGGTGTGAGTCTCTCTTTTTGAGATGTGGTCCTGGGGCGCAGTTGGGCTTGCTGCTGGTGTATCTTTCGCCAAATCGCATGGTAGCAGCCCTGCCTGAGCTGCTCGATATCCTCTCAGGGTTGGTGGTTGAGTTCCCCAAACTTATAGTATTGGGGGACTTCAATCTACCATCTCTGGGAGGATCATCTGAGTTAGCTCGGGAGTTCATGGCTTCCATGACGGCCATGGACCTGACGCAAGTAATTCTTGGACCGACTCATGAGGGAGGCCACACCCTTGACTTGGTATTTTTATCTGGATGGTGGTTAGATGATCTTGGTGGGGGCTCTCCAATTGTTATGCCCCTGTCATGGACCGATCATCATCTCCTGCGGTTGGTCTTCCGTTTTGCCACCCCCCGCCGTGGGTGTATGGAGCCAATTAGATGGTACCGCCCCAGGCGCTTAATGGATCCTGATAGGTTCCAGGCAGCGCTGGGGTCCCCACCTGCCTCCATAGCTCACAACTCGGCGGATGCCTTAGTGGAAGCCTGGGAAAGGGCAGCCACTGAGGCACTTGACCAAGTTGTACCCTTGCGGCCCCTGACCCGGTGCAGATCCCAGCGAGCCCCATGGTTTTCCGTGGAGCTGCGGGAGATGAAGCGTCGGAGACGGGGCCTAGAGAGCTGTTGGAGGTCCACCCGATCCGAATCCGACCGATTGCGATTAAGAACCTTTATTAGGTCTTATCTCGCTGCGATAAGGGCGGCGAGGTCTAATTACTTCTCCGCCCTTATCGCGTCCGCAGATAACCGCCCGGCCGCCCTGTTTAGGGTGACCCGCTCCCTCCTTAATCAGGAGGTGAGGGAGGAACCCTTGCAGGGTCGTGCCGAGGAGTTTATTCAACATCTGACGGACAAAATCGCTCGGATTCGGACCGGTCTGGACTCCAACTGGGCAGAGTCTGACGATCAGGACACGGGCAATCTTGTCGATGTTATCTGGGAGGAGTTTGATTCTGTGACCCCTGAGGAAGTGGACAGGATTATGGAGAGGTTGAGCTCCACCACATGTTTATTGGACCCGTGCCTTTCCTGGCTCGTTTATGCAGCTCAGGAGGGGACACGAGGCTGGTTCCAGGCTGTTATATCTGCCTCTTTGAGTGAGGGTAATTTCCCCGCCGTCTTGAAGGAGGCGGTGGTGAGACCCCTCCTCAAGAAGCCTGTCCTGGACCCAGCTGTGTTAAACAATTTTCGTCCGGTCTCCAACCTTCGCTTTCTTGCGAAGGTTGTTGAGAGTGTGGTGGCGCATCAGCTCCCTCTGGTCCTGGATGAAGCGGATTATCTAGACCCGAACCAATCGGGTTTCAGGCCCGGATACAGCACGGAGACGGCATTGGTCGCTCTGGTGAATGATCTCTGGAGGACTCGGGACAGGGGATATTCCTCTGTTCTAGTCCTATTAGACCTCTCAGCGGCTTTCGATACCATCGACCATGGTATCCTGCTGCAGTGTCTCAGGGGATTGGGAGTGGGAGGCACGGTTCTCCAGTGGTTCTCCTCCTTTCTCCTGGGACGCTCGCAGTCGGTGTTGGCAGGGGGGCAGAGGTCGACCTCGAGGTCTCTCGTTTGTGGAGTTCCTCAGGGGTCGGTCCTCTCGCCTCTCCTGTTCAACATCTACATGAAACCGCTGGGTGAGATCATTCGTGGTTTTGGAGTTGGGTATCATCAGTATGCGGATGATACCCAGCTTTTCATTTCGACCCCAAACCACCCCAGTGATGCCCTCGACGTGATGTCCCGTTGCCTGGAAGCGGTCCGGGTCTGGATGGGGAGGAACAGACTTCAACTCAACCCTGACAAGACTGAGTGGCTGTGCATCCCGGCATCCCGGGATATTCAGGATATTCCATCTCTTTCTATGGGGGGTGAGCTATTACCCCCCGTAGATAGGGCTCGCAACTTGGGGGTCCTCCTAGATTCACGGCTCACTTTGGAAGATCATATAGTGGCGGTGACTAGGGGGGCCTTTGCCCAGGTTCGCCTGGTGCGCCAGTTGCGGCCCTATCTAGACCGGGATGCCCTGTGCACGGTCACTCATGCACTCGTGACCTCTCGTCTAGACTACTGCAACGCTCTCTACATGGGGCTTCCCTTGAAGACCACTCGGAGGCTCCAGCTGGTACAGAATGCAGCCGCGAGAGTTGTCTTGGGAGTCTCCCGATACTCCCATGTTACACCTCTGCTCCGCGAGCTGCATTGGCTACCAGTTGTCTTCCGGGTGAGGTTCAAGGTGTTGGTGATGGTTTTTAAGGCCCTACATGGCATGGGTCCAGAGTACCTCGGGGATCACCTGCTGCCGGCGTCAACTTCCCTCCACCCAGTGCGTTCCCACAGAGAGGGCCTCCTCAGGGTGCCGCCGGTCAGAGAATGTAGGCTGGTGGCCCCCAGGGGGAGGGCCTTCTCTGTGGGCGCCCCGGTTTTATGGAATGAGTTACCGGTTGAGCTCCGGACGGCGCCTGACCTTCGCTCCTTCCGACGTGATCTGAAGACCTTTCTATTTGAACAAGCCAGCCTGGCCTGATGGGGGATGGGTTGGGATTTTTACCGAGGTTTTTTAAATTATTATATATTGTTTTAGTTTGGGCTCTATTTAATTCTTTTTAACTTTTATATTTTGTATTTATGTATGCCCTGTTCACCGCCCTGAGTCCTTCGGGAGAAGGGCGGTATATAAATATAATAAAACTTAAACTTAAACTTAAACTTAAATTTAAAAAGGGACGCGGTGGCTCAGTGGGTTAAGATGCTGAGCTTGTCGACCAGAAGGTCGGCAGTTTGGCGGGTCGAATCCCGAGTGCTGCGTAACAGAGTGAGCGCCTGTTACTCGTCCCAGCTTCTGCCAACCTAGCAGTTCGAAAGCATGTAAAAATGCAAGTAGAAAAATAGGGACCACTACGGTGGGAAGGTAACAGCGTTCCGTGTGCCTTTGGCATCTAGTTATGCCGGCCACATGACCATGGAGACGTCCTCAGACAAGCGCTGGCTCTTCGGCTATGAAACGGAGATGAGCACCGGCCCCTAGAGTCAGAAACGACTAGCACACATATGCGGGGGAACCTTTACCTTTTAATATTAAATTTATCTGGTATTTGGACACCTTTTTCTCTTTTTAGGTACACCATTTTTTTCCCTATTGTTCTTAGTGCTGGATGTTTGTTTTGTTCTACTTTGTTTTTCTTTCTTTTTTGTATTTTACCTTTCATTCTAAAACAAAATAAATATTAAAAAAATAAAAAATATTGATAATTTAGGTAGAAAAGGAGGTTTAAAAAAGAGAAAAGCATGGAAAAAGTTACCAATGCAAAACCACCCTGACTTCCAAAAAGTAAGAACAAAGATTTCTGAGGGGGAAAAAAAGTGTTTATAATCTTTCAACATGATGTGAAGCTCAATATTTTCAATCATCATAAGAGTTACTAAAATTTCAGCCCTTCTTTATATTTATTATATCATTGATACATTTGATATATTCCTTTGCTTACCCAATTGGTCAGCTATCTTCCCTTCTGGACAAAGTTTACAGTCATAGCAGCAAGATAATTTTGCTTCCAATTTTATCTTGCTATGGCCAAGAGGACACTGCTTATTACAGATGGAAAGTGGTAATGTCTATTCAGAAATGAAATGAGAATTCACATATAGAATTTATTTTGGGCGGGATTGTTCTCTTCATCAATTGTACACACATTAATTCTTTGTATGTAATCCAAACAGTGGGATTGCATTTTCCGGTTTTCTTCCTGATGTAAACTCCCCATGTTCAACTGCTTCTTATACATATACATATTACATTAATTAATAGATCTTTCCAGTGGGGCAATATACCTGAAGCTGATTGGGCAGTCCAAAGGGCCTGAAGACCTCATTCTGAGAACTGGCCTAGAGCTTCAAAGCAAATGCATCATTATGGGGGTGGTTAATGGACTAAATTAAGATCCCATCTCCTCTTCATGTGAATTTTGCTCCCTTCTTTCTAATCCTTTCAATTTGAAATAAATTTTAATGTCAATATTTATTGTCCTAAAGTTTCATTGTTTTTTTATGATTACAAGCCATCTAAAGATGAGCAGTATATTAGTTTAATAAATAAATAATAATACAGGTAGACCTTGACTTACAGCCACGACTGAGCCCAAAATTCCTGTTGCTAAATAAGACAGTTGTTAAGTGAGCTTTGTTCCATTTTATGACTTTTCTCACCAAAGTTGTTAAGTGAATCACTGCAGTTGTTGAGTGAATGAGGTTTCCCCATGACTCACAAAAGGTGATCACATGGCTCTGGAATAGTGCAACTGTCATAAATATGAATCAATTGCCAGGCATCTGAATTTTGTTCACATGGTCATGGAGATGCTGCAAAGGTTGTAAATGTAAAAACTGGCCATGCCGCATTTTTTTTCAGTATCGTAACTGTGACTTTTTACTAAATAAATTGTTGTATGTCAAGGACTACCTGTGATCAATAGCATATGGATTGCTAAATGTTTGCTTAATCTTAAAAGGTAAAGGTAAAGGTTCCCCTGCACATGCGTGCTAGTTGTTTCCAACTCTAGGGGCTGGTGCTCATCTCCATTTCAAAGCTGAAGAGCCAGAGCTTGTCCGAGGACGTCTCTGTGGTCCTGTGGCTGGCATGACTAGATGCCAAAGGCGCACGGAACGCCGTTACCTTCCCACCATAGTGGTCCCTATTTTTCTACTTGCATTTTTTTTGTGCTTTCGAACTGCTAGATTGGCAGAAGCTGGGATAAGCTCAGCGTCCTAACCCACTGAGCCACCGCGTCCCAATTTGCTTAATCTTAGTGATGCTATACTTGTGATTATTTTAAAAAAATACCTCAATGGATCAGTGGCTAATAATTTCAGGAACTGGGAAAAAAGAGACTCACATGGTTGTATATGGGAGGCCAAATGGCTTCTTTTTCAGATATGGTGAGGAGCTTGTCTGGAGGAGCTGTGGGGTCGATCTTTCCAAGTTGAACTTTCAGAAAGGACTTGTTTGGAAATGTGACCCAGCTGAAAATATCAAATCCAGTTTGTAGTTCCCCATTGGGACCAAAGGAAACCTGTTCTCCAGCACTATTGTTAAAGGAGACGTGTTGCAAAAAATGGTGCAGCTAAATGAAGAAGGAAAAAAAAAGACACGGAAAGTTATTGTGAATCTTTGAAGGAGATGGGAAATTCTCTATTTGTTTCTTTCAACTTAATGAAAAGTAAGCTGCTCAAATCTGCTTTGGTCTACAGCAATTTCAAACTTGTAAATAAATATATTTTCATCAAATGAATTTTCTTACCACTGGTGAAAAACGGTCAGATGAGAATTCCTACACAAAATCAACAAACGGAGCCATCTGAGGGATTACTTTGCTTTGATTAACTGTTTTACAAATTATGAATTCAATATTTTGCCACATAGTGTAGACAAGATACAGAAGAGCCTGGTGGCCTAGTGGTAAAGATTTTGCCTCCCGTTTGGAAGGTTAAAAGTTCAATCCTAGACAATGACAAATGTTTCTCAATCATGGTGCAATGAGAAAATATCTGTTGCAAACTTTATGTGATGTCAGGCAAGGCATCATGGCCTATAAACATTCAGCTCCATTCAGTTGCCCTGAATCTATCCCAAAAGGGTACTTAGTGTAGACAAGATCGAATTCTCTGAGATAGAAAATTCTAGGAGAAGATAGCTTTTAGTTCCTGTTAGTTTTGTAAAAAAATAAAGTAAAACAAATCAAACTTGAATTTTTCTTCATGTCATTCATTGATAACTTTGCTTTTCAACTGAAATAATACTACTCTTATTTTCAAAGATTTCTTGTCATTTTTATAATTATTATTCTTCCTTTCAAATGTTAATGTCTATAGACATTATCATTCATCCACATCGTGGTTGTCCCCAGAATGCTTTTTCAAAACACAACTGGACTTTCTTTATTTTTCTTTGAAGATGTTTTACTTCTCATCCAAGAAGCTTCCTAAGTTCTGAACTGAAGTAATACACCTTCAAGGAAAAACAAAGGAAGTTGTGTTTTGAAAAAGAACTTTGGGGAATAATGAATCTTAGTGAA
Organism: Daboia siamensis; assembly: GCA_024449315.1. Lineage (NCBI taxonomy): Eukaryota > Metazoa > Chordata > Lepidosauria > Squamata > Viperidae > Daboia > Daboia siamensis. Next base: position 426,470 of record JAKJMR010000397.1, read on the forward strand.
TCCAAAATCTATCTGATGAAGAATAATAATGCCATTCAAGGAAGCTTTTGAGTTTTTACATTTAAAATTGTTAAATATAATGGATTGAATAAGATCTCATACATACCATTTTAGACATAAAATGAAGTTTTATGTCACATATTTATAACTATGTCTAGATCTAAACCTTATAGCTTTCAAATCTGTCTTTAAAACATTCTAACAGTTAAAGCAACCCAACAAAGCACAACACAAAACTGGTCTCCTATGCTGGTATCTGATGATTTCCCCAAATTTTCTATTAGCCAACATTACCTGCCAGGGTGATTGGAGGAAGAGCCTCCATCTCCCCTCATCCATTTTTCGACCACTTTTATGTTTGGCAGAGCGCAAGGCCTTCAGAGCATGTGCCACAGCATAGACTGCATTGTAGATGCTATAACTATGTCCACCTATGGTGGTTTCAAATACAGAATTTGGAAGTTTCTCCAGCTTCTCTTGTCCAGTGCAGATCCTTTCAGCATTCCCATCTGTAACATCACTGGAGAATGAGCATTCAAATGAATCTTTCCAGAAATCCCTAATAAAACCATCATCTTTTTCTAGGTTTGGGTTTCTCTTCTGCATAAACTGTTGGAATCCAGTCAGCTTCTTGGACTGAATTGCAAAGGAAAGAGCACCATGGAGAAAATCAATGGGCAACTGTCTTTGCATTAGAATGGAGGTGAATTCCATCTGAGCTGTCATTATCCAAACCTTGGCCTTTCTCTCCTTTGGAATATTATCATAATTGAAAAGATAGATCATTAGTCTCAAAGGCACTATGCCTGTAATTTCAGCACTTAAGATGACTGCAATGACTGTACTCTCCATGATCACTTTGAACATTTTATCTGTATTTTCTATCAGCTCAGCAGCTTCATTACCATACATAATTTGGGGAAGACATTCTATAAAGTCAAAGCAGATTCCTTTCTCTGAAAATATGGAAAATCTCTTTTGAATGAACCTGTCTCTTTCTTCATCATACAGAGAAATGAACCCAACCCAGGTCCATCCAAAATGCAACAATAAGTGCAGTAATCCTTTAAATTGGTGATAGTCATCTGGGAACATCGATTTGACAAATATTGCTGTTTCAGTATTCATCAATGGAGCTGATCCATATGTGATCTAAATGGAGAAAGTGAGAAGAACAAAGGAGTAAAGGGTATCTTCCAAAATAAAGAAAATAAAAATAAAAAGCAAATCATATCTGTTGATTTAATCCAATCTCTGAGTTTGAGTGGGATACAAATATAGGATGCTTAAAAGTAGTTTTACATGACATCTGCAGTTTTGCTCATCAGGTAAAAAGGGATAGCCTTATGACTTACTCATAGTTTTGCTCAATTAATTCTTTTCAATGACCAAATTTTTGAATAGAATAAATATCTGATGAACATCTCATATTGACCCAATTTTATATCTCACCTGGGGAAATTTATAGTTGCACAGAATGATTGCCATGTTGACACAGGTGTTAATACGGGCTCCTCCAATGACTGCTACTGTGTTGGTCAGGTCATTGCATTTGTAGTTGGGTATAAAATTACCTTTTGTAGATAGAAATTCCATTGCCAAATGATAGGTTGTAATTTCCTCATGATTGTCAGTAGCAATGTGAAAACCAAGGCTAATATTAGGTAACAGCCCATTTTTATTGACTTCCTTTACAGCAAAGGCCAGAGCCAAAGTGTGTTGGTAATTATGAGTGATGAACCTTCAGGGAAAGTCATAAGCCTTGTCAATATATTTCTGTTTCATAATTGGGCAGCTATTTTAATTTATACATATGTATTCATAAAGATATAAATTAGTGCTGATTGTTTGTTCTGGACACCTGGCATTTGGTCATTATCAAACAATAGCTCTAGATTGTATCAACCAGGAAACACTACCTAGTTTTAATGTTGAGTAAAGGCTTGCTTTTAGTCAGACCCCATTTGAAATATTGTGTACAGTTTTGGTGATATAACTTTAAAAAATATATATTGATAGGATTGAGCGAGTCCAGAAAAGGGCAACAAAAATGGTGCAAAGTTTGAGGGACAAAAAAATCAGGAAATATTAGAGGAACTGAATATATTCATCCCAGAAGACAACAGGAAATGAAGGATATGACTGAATTCTTTAACTATATTTCAAGTGTGAATAAGGTTCTAGAAGGCTGCATTCTCAATATTAATTAAAACATAAAAGCATGGGGGCCTAATCTCAAACTGACAGAAGAGAAGTTCAAAACTATTGTTAGAAAGTATTAACTTTACAGAAAGAGTAGTAGTACCTTGGAACCTCTTTCCAGAGGTCGCTGTGAATCAATCACCAGTCACTCAGTTTAAACATAAAAGGTAAATGTAAAGGTTCCCCTGCACGTGCGTGCTAGTCGTTTCTGACTCTAGGGGCCAGTGCTTGTCCGAGGACATCTCCGTGGTCATGTGGCCGGCATGACTAGACGCCAAAGGCACACAGAAGACTGTTACCTTCCCACCGTAGTGGTCCCTATTTTTCTACTTGCATTTTTATGTGCTTTCAAACTGCTAGGTTGGTAGAAGCTGTGATGAGTAACAGGTGCTCACTCTGTTACGCGGCACTTGGGATTCGACCCGCCAAACTGCCAACCTTCTGATCGACAAGCTCAGCATCCTAACCCACTGAGTCACCGCGTCCCTATAGTTTAAACATAGTGGGGATAAACAGATGTTCCACATCAGGAAAAAAAAAAATCTGCTGTTACTTTTCTATATTTCTATCTGGTTTCAGTATTCTCTATATCTTATTTGTATTTTCTAAGAGTAGAAAGCCAGCTCCTTTTCACATTTTAAAGCTGTAATAACCTAAATCATGTGCTAAGCATCTCCTGTTTGATATATGGATGAAAAAATTTAAAAACCCTCCTCAAGATTAACCAGAGGGCTTCTGCAATATTTAGATTTCTGCAATTTTTAGATTAGTCCAAAGAAGGAGAATATTTTTAACTCTGAGTTGAAATAAGGGATCCTTGGTGCTCTCTGAGCTTGCTAGTTTTCTTCAGACATTTCATTACCCTAACTAGGTAACATTATCAGCACTTATTTTGCTACCTAGTTAGGGTGATGAATGGTCTGCAGACAAGCTCAGAGAGTACCAAGCACCCCTCAAATTAGTCCAGCTTCTTACTTTGAACAAGGGACTTTGTTGAAGGAAGGAATTTTCTTGAGGAGAATGAAATTCATATACATTATGGTTAAAGCTAATAATATTCATCTCAGTTTCAAGATCAGTATTAGAAAAGATTAAGTGTGTTTGTAGTCTAGAATTAAAAATACTGGAACTAGTCAAAAGAATTGATGAGCAAACAATATATTTAAGCATAAAAATATAGCTTTTTAATGTCAATGAAGGGGAAGAGGAGGTATGGTCTGAGGACGAAGAGAAGTGGAAGGATACTTACAGATATTGATCAAGGACATCCAAAGAAGGAAGGCTCTGAAAAGTGATCTCATTTGTAAGAAAGAGAACCTGATAAATAATAGCCGCAATGATTAAATCTCCTGACTGATAGTATTTATGGACAATTGGAAGAGGACTACTAAGTTTGCAGGTGCAGGTTGGAGAAATGCACATCACAGCTGGAAAAAAAATTAAAACCAATATTCTGAATAGAGCCAATTCCCTACAATATATAATCATTGTAGACATCAAACAGCAGCTCCTATGTTACCGTTCAACTGAAAAGCTGACCATTCCTTAATATTATTCCTTAAGGTTAAGACAATGAATTTTATCTAAAATTAAGAAAATAAAGAGTCACAGAAGAAATACAAGTCCTTCTTTTTGTCCCTACATGCACTTCTGTTTTTTGAAACAGATATTAATAGAATGCAATGTTTTAATCCATGATTGTAATTTTTACAGAGTCTGATGTAATTCCCTTAAGCTTTGGAGAAGAAGACACAATAACTATCCTTAGTAATCAATACCAATCTTTGCAGCAGTAGTTTGAAAAATATCAGAACTAAACATGTTTATCATATCTCAATAGACATTGTGGCACTGTGATGAACTTTCGTAAGTAAGACATGAATTAGAAAACAGGGGAGTAAGAGTTCATATGTACAAAAGAAAGTAAAACACCCCTAGAGGAAAGAAAAATGGAAATACACCTTTGAGGTCATTTGGCTGACTAATTTTCCTTAATACTTAATAGTTTGTTCATTACGTAATACTTTGCTTTTTTAAAGGAATTGTTTAATTATTCTATTTTTAATGCTTAATTTAATTGATTAAATTATATGGAGCACCTCTCTGAGGGAGATGAGAAGTGAAGAAGAGTGAAACACAAATAGATAGATAGATAGATAGATAGATAGATAGATAGATAGATAGATAGATAGATAGATAGATAAATAAATAAATAAATAAATAAATAAATAAATAAATAAATAAATAAACCTTGAATGCAGTAATGTTAATTCACTCTATAGAAGGACATCTTCATTGAGGAATATAGAAATGGGTTTACTACCAGTCTGAAATGGTATAGGGTTTCCTGCCTGAGTAGGGGGTTGGAGTAGATGACCTCCAAGGTCCCTTCCAACTTATTATTATTATTATTAGTTCTCATGGATTTACCCTGCTTCAGCTTACAGATGGGGAAAGTTCCTTCTGCTATCTCTGCTTCTGAAAATCCTGCAGAAGTAAGGAGAAAATTTGTGGTACCCCCCCAAGGCATGCCAGCTATGACTACTCCAATAGCAGATTGATGAGGCCATGTGGATTACTTCCCTTAATTTAACTCACTCATCAGCATACTATAATTCCTGGCACTATGAAATATACATTGACACTTAAATGTTTGTGAACCCATTTTAGTTTTCAATATTTCTCCTAAAATCAGTTCTAGGAGAAGATAATTTTAATACCTATTACTTTTGTAAAAAAATAAAATAACACAAATTAAACTTGAATATTTATTCATGTGATACATTGGCAACTTGCTGTTCAGTTGAATATTCGTATTTTCTCAGATTTCTTGTGATTTATGATAGCAATTTGGGATGGGAAATGACTTTGCAACTTTGTAACCAAGGGGAGGGGAATTTAGTCTTGGGTTCACCCTTGTATGTGCCATTATGTTTTAGCCAAATAAAATTGTTCTTTAAGTAAGAAATGCTTGCTTTGAAATTCTTTTAAATGGTCTCATTTATTGAAACCATGACATTAACCCAAGACTCAAAACTATTCTAATACCATCCTGAGTTCAAGTTGCCTATCCAAAGCCTTGGGAGGACAACATAGACGCAGGGAAAATTCCAGGATGAAGAAAAAGAAAGAGCCTATTACTAGTCTTGAGGATACAGCAACCAAAACAGCAGATGTGGTGTAGACCATTGCACTGATAGACAGTGTGACTTCGGTGATTCTGGCAATTGGCGCAAGACCAAAGGAACATGAGATCCAGTTGGCATCATTATTGCTGTTGGAGGGAATCCTATCTATCTACTTGGTGTGTGGAGGCAGCCTAAGTGAAGAGGAGTTTAGTAAAGGCCGCAGAAGCTGAATTTTCACTAACTGCTTCCCATGAACCATGCTCTCCTGATCGAAGAGGGCCCAAGTGACTGGCATCTTGGGATGAATTGGGTGAGTGGAAATATCTGACTGCGATCCGAAGCCAGTCCGTTGACTGGTTAAGAGAGAGGTTTGTGTTCTGTCCCAACCCACGTGAGTCCTTGTTATGCTCACAAGGAGAAACCCCTTTTCCAAGAAACAGGCATGAATCACAAGAAAAAAACAACCCCTTTTATTCTCACAGACCTGAGTCAATGTCCAAGGCAAACAAACACAGTCTACAGAAACTCAATCCTCAACAAAAATGGTTGCCTTCGGCAACCAGCACTTCCTTGTTGTTGTTAGCTGCGAAGTCGGGTCCGACCCATCATGACCCTATAGACAACATTCCTCCAGGCCTTCCTGTCCTCTACCATCTTCTGGAGTCCATCTAAGCTCATGCCTACTGCTTCAATAACTCCATCCAGCCACCTCATTCTCTGTCGTCCCCTTCTTCTATTGCCCTCGATCTTTCCCAGCATTAGGCTCTTCTCCAGTGAGTCCTTCCTTCTCATTAGATGGCCAAAGTATTTGAGTTTCAACTTTAGGATCTGGCCTTCTAAAGAGCAGTCAGGGTTGATCTCCTCTAGGACTGAATGGTTTGATCGCCTTGCAGTCCAAGGGACTTGCAGGAGTCATTACCGTATTTTCCGACGTATAAGACGACTGGGCGTATAAGACGACCCTCTACATTTCCTGTTAAATTATAGGGTTTGGGCTATACTCGCCGTATAAGACTACCCCTCTTCCAACGCAAATAAAAATGAAAAAACATCAAATTTGATTTTAATATGGTAATTTTAATTCAAATGCTTATGACATGTAGGTACTTAGTAGGAAAACTGTCACTTATAAACATAAGGCTGTTTGTCATCAAACATGTAAACATAAAACAGTGCAAGTGGATTAAACTTAATAATAATAATAATAATAATAATAATAATAATAATAATAATAATA
>JAKJMR010000397.1:433046-446047 GCA_024449315.1 Daboia siamensis
ATAATAATAATAATAATAATAATAATAATAATAATAATAATAATAATTTGGAAGGGACCTTGGAGGTCATCTAGTCCAACCCCCTGCTAAGGAAGGAAACCCTATACCATTTCAGACAAATGGCTGTCCAGTCTCTTCTTAAAAACTTCCAGCGTTGGAGCATTCACCACTTCTGGAGGCAGGTTGTTCCACTGGTTAATTGTTCTAACTGTCAGGAAGTTTCTCCTTAGTTCTAGGTTGCTTCTCTCCTTGACTAGTTTCCATTCATTGCTTCTTGTCCTGCTTTCAGGTGCTTTGGAGAATAGCTTGGCTTCCTCTTCTTTGTGGCAGCCCCTGAGATATTGGATCACTGCTATCATGTCATCCCTCACACTTCTCTTCGTTAAACTACACATACCCAATTCCAGCAACCGTTCCCTATTTTCCTAATTCACTTTTTCACTTTTCCTAATTCACTCTAAAGCTTTCCCTGCGCAGAGCCTTAAGTAACACCAGCTGCTTGCAATTAGTGCAGGTTCGCTTCCCACCAGGCTCAAGGTTGAGTCAGCCTTCCATCCTTCTGAGGTAGGTAAAATGAGGACCCAGATTGTTGGGAGCAATAAGCTGACTTTGTGTCGCACCCCGCGGGCCCGACATTCAGCAGGGGCCTGACATCCAGCACCGAGCCCACGGGCCCTCTTCGCAGCAAGGCATACAGGTCCCACCCGTTCCTCCACGGATGCGCCTCCCATGCTATGAATGCCTCCCGCGCTCTCCCACCTCGCCACAGACACAGACACCTCTCGTCTCGCCGCGAGCACGCCTTCCCCACGCTGGCTGGCACCTAGGCTTTCCTGACAATGTCCCAGAGCTTCCCCGTCAGCTGGTCAGCACACACATGCGCAGGACAGCTCTGCTGGGTCCTGCCCGGCACCGGCAGGCTCCGTGGTCTCCTCGTCGGGGGACAGGCTCATCCGCACTGCAATGAAACTGAATGTGGTGCAGACTGGAGAGCACGGCGTCAGCAGGCCTGCTGAGGGGCAGCTGCTGGCGCCCATTCCCCGGAGCACGTGGCAAGGGGCTATACCCACTGAGCCTGGCTGGAAATGTGGCGATACCAGGGCCCGTGGGGGGTGGAGAGGTGTGCAAGGTCCGGGATCGGGTGGGGCCCATACTTGGGTGGGATATGGGTGTGGTGAAGGAAGGTGGTGGGTCGCGGGGTTGTGGTTTCAGAGTTGGGTGGGAGCTTACCTGGTGGGCGGAGAGCATTGGGTGTCAGGGTTCGGGGCAAAAGATGGTGACGGGGAAGGGCGGGGTGTAAATAGGGGACTGGCAGATGTAGGCGTGTTTGGGTGGGGACTGGGCGTCTGCCTTAGGTGGGTATTTAGCAGCGTTGGTTGTGGGTAGCAGTCAACGCTGACTTTGTTTTCCTTTGGACTGCTGTTTGATTTACAATAAACTCTTCCTGTGGACTCGGCACTCATTCCGGCTGCATTTTTCCCTGCTCCTCCGGACGGGGCTGAGACTTTGTAATAATGCTGCTTGTGGGGGGGGGGGTGAAAGCTCTAATAAGTAGGCATATACATAGAATGAAGGCTATTGCTAAGCACATTGATTTGTGCTTTAGATTGTAAGCCGCCCTCAATCTTCGGAGAAGGGCGGGATATAAATGGGATTAAAAAAAAAAAAGACCAAATGGGAGATCCGCTCCAGGTTTTCCAGCCCGCCCGCCCAGTTCCTGAGTCAAATGTGTCCTTAGAGCTAAGCACCTGCCTTTCAAGTTGGGATAGACTACAGCTACTCTTCAACTTTAGAAGGAAAGACGCCCAGACCCCAGCCTGTAAAAAATCACAGACTGCAGCTTCTACTCCAATTGGTCCCGCTTTCCCTACGCAGACTAAATGGGAGATCCGCTCCAGGTTTTCCAGCCAGCCCTGTCCCTAAAGTTTCAGCACCCAGCGTATAAGACAACCCCTGACTTTTGAGAAGATTTTCCTGGGTTAAAAAGTTGTCTCATACGCCGGAAAATACGGTATATTGTTTTACTAGTTTGATAAGGTAGATGATAAGAATCTATATATAAGTTGTGTATTTTAAATATTAGATTGTGTGAAGAATCGTAATAAAAGTATTGTGGTTAATTAAAAATTTTGAAAAATTAAATGTTAAAATATTAAGAGATAATTAATTATTAGGTCACTGGCTAAAAGTTTGAATTTTAATAATAATTAAGATTTGAATTCAAGATATTGTTATGAGTTCAGACAAAGGTTAAGTAAAACTTAGAAGTATAAACACTAATAATTAAATTTGTATACTGGTTTGTGGTATAAATGCTAATACTTTTTTAAAAAAAATATTAGCTTCAAATATGAGATAGGACACATAAAGAGAAAAAAAAGAGGAAATACTAAGTGTGGAAATACAAGAAATTTTGGCTATTAAATTTGAGGTTCTAAGATATTTGACAATTACTAGAAAAATAAGAATATTACTTTGTATTGGTTGATGCAGATGGTGAGAATTATGTATAGATAAGATGTGTATTTGGAACTTTAGACTGTGGGGGAATCGTGATAGAAATCGGGGTCATTTAAATTTGGAAATGATAAAGATTAAATAAACCTTAATTGTCAAAGTACAACATGTGTACGTTGAGATTAGCTGAGCCTCCCCCCGTGCTCCCTCCCCGCAACACACAGTGACAACAAACCCTCCATCCTACCACCCATGTGAACCAACTACACCACACACCGGCCTCCCAAGTCAATTCTGCATAAGTTCACATTAAACGTTAAATTTAAAATATCAATGGGACATTAAAGTTAAGAAAAAATTATTAGGTCATGGATTGTCTAAAAGATGGAATGTCAAATTAATTAAAGTATGTATAAACTGAAGTTTATTGATGAATGCTAGAAAGTTATTTTTTGTTTGATTGGTTTGAATATGAGACAGTATATATTAGAGGGGAAAGAGAGGGAATTAGTTGTAATACTTTGAGCTATGATGATGTTTAAATGTAATGGAATTTATTGTACACAGCTGCAATGTTACTTTTCAAATATGCAAATGTAATATTGGAAAATTAATAAAAAAACTTGGGGAAAATAAGACTACTTTCTCAGGGAGGCTGAGAAGATCTCGAACATCATTAAGATCAAATACCTCTCCCCAGGGTCCAAATCCACATACTTGTTAGGTTTTCATGATTAATGAAGGAGAAGAACTCTCAGTCCCCTTGTTTCTGTATCGAGCACCTTGCCTGCTATACCAAAGTGGATCTCAGAATTTCAGAATTGTGGAAAGGGATGTTAATTTGAATTTTTCTGTACCTTAAAAATGATTAAGGGGAATATTGGAGACCTTGAAGTGTCAAATTAGGCATTCATTGTATCGCTTAGAGGAATAGCATCTTGAAACACCCAGAAAGTTGACAAATGTTTAGCTTCACATGTATCAGGGATTCTTTTAGTGTAATGAATGATACAAAGTAGTCTTTTTTTTTTCTTTTTGGCAGAGATATTTTCAAGCTCATAGACTTCAGGATATAAATCATTTTTATATTAAGGCACACTATATCACTAAAATATTTTTAACAGCCTTGGTGGACCAGTAGGCTAATGCCTCCTTAAGTAACACCAGCTCCCTGCAATTAGTGCAGGTTCAAGTCCCACCAGGCTCAAGGTTGACTCAGCCTTCCATCCTTCTGAGGTAGGTAAAATGAGGACCCAGATTGTTGGGGGCAATAAGCTGACTTTGTAATAATGCTGCTTGTGGGGGGGTGTCCCCAAAAGCCCTAATAAGTAGGCATATACATAGAATGAAGGGTATTGCTAAGCACACTGATTTGTGCTTTAAATTGTAAGCCGCCCTGAGTCTTCAGAGAAGGGTGGGATATAAATGGGATTAAAAAAAACATCTTCTTGATAACTAATCCCTTATTTTTCTGATTAGGGCCAAGAATAATTATTTCACATTTTAAAGAAAAAAATGCAGATAAATTCTTTAGGTTGTTAAATAAATTCTCAGTGAATTAGTTTGTTCGTCATATTGAAGTGAAAGTAAAGGAATAATGCAGAATCTCAATTTGGGGAAAATCTATATGCTAAAAGTGAGCAATTTGGCTTTATTCAAAGGATTTTGTGATTAAAATCAGTTTCATTTTTTCATTAGTTGCTTCTTTTGGTTCAGATCAGGTCTCAGAATAATGATATAGCATTTGGGGGAAAAGATGCAACTCAGTAATCCAGCTGCTGAAGCCAAAATGGAGAAGATCTCTACAGCCACCATATATTTCCCCCTGGTGCTCAGATAAGTTGGAACAAATGACACCCAAACACTGCAAAAGACCAACATGCTGAAGGTGATAAACTTGGCTTCATTAAAGCTGTCAGGTAGATTTCTAGCTAGGAAAGCCACCATGAAGCTGACAGTAGTCAAGAATCCCAAAAAGGAAAGGACTATATAAAACATGGTGGTTGAACCTTCATTACATTGCAGAACAATTTCTTCAGCCATGGAGTGCATGTCAGAATCTGGGAAGGAAGGAGAAATTGCCAGCCACAATATACAGATGTTAAATTGAGCAAGGAAGCAAGATAGGACAATAGTAGTGGCCATATTTTTTCCCACCCATTTCCTAATTTTGGATCCAGGCTTGGAGGCCATGAATGCAAGAACCACTATAATTGTTTTCCCCAATATGCAAGAAAGAGCTACAGAGAAGATGATGCCAAAGGAAGTTTGTCGCAAGAGACATTTGACTTGGTCAGGTTGTCCAATGAAGAGCAAAGTGCAAAGGAAAGAGAGGAAGAGAGCAATGAGAAGGCTATAGGTGAGATTCCTGTTATTGGCTTTAACAATAGGTGTGTCCTGAAATTTAATGAAGATCCACAGCACCACAGCTGAGATGACAGAAAAGGAGACTGCAATCACTGCCAAAGAAATCCCCAAAGATTCTTGATAAGATAAATAAACTATTCTTTTTGGAAGGCAACTATCCTTATGTTTGTTTGGATATTGATCCTCTGGACATGGGAAACAGTCATCTAAGTCTGAAAAAGAGACCATTCATAGTAACATTATTATTTTGAAACATCTTCATTTCATTTTCAATATGCCCTGATTTTACAGCATTCTGAAATTTTACTAAGGTCTCAGTTTAATTATGGAATCCCTTTATATGGTAGTGCCCTTGAAGACTGTTTCAAAACCATATCTGGTCTGCACTTAATTCACTCAGTTCTACTACTCCTGCTTTACTTGCTCCTAGTGGCTTACCATACACAATTGAGTTTGCTGGTTATCACCGTTCAATCCCTGAATGTCACTTGCCCAAGTGATAAGTGTGAGCACCTCTCTTCAATGGTATCCGTCTTTCTCAATATGTCCGATAGGTGGGCATGTTCCATATCTTTTGAGTTAAATCATGTGATGTGGGAGTTCAGAGTTGAATCTAGTCTGTACCACCCAGCCTTTTTCAATACTCTTCAACCTGAATTACGACATATCCCTAAACTTTTATTCTTGTAACAGGCTGGAAAATTTTGTTGTTGCCCAAAAGTGTTGGAGTAGGTTGGGTGTTGATTCAGGAGGGTGATTTGTCTAGCAGCTGGTAGGAAGGGTGACCTTTTAAATTGTTATTTCTGTTTTAAAGATTGTGGGAAGACAATCTTATGAATTCCAGAATCATTCATTCAATCAATCATTTGATCACTTTACTGTTTTTTTCTTTTTTTCAGTGCCCAACCTGGAGTGGATTGTATTTGTTAAATGTTAACTTTATTTTGTATTTGGACCAAGTTTTTCTCTTTTTTAAGTATGCCAATTTTTTGTATCATTGTTAGTGCTGGATGTTTGTTTTTCTTTTGTTCTACTTCGTTTCTTTTTCTGTTTTGTATTTTATCTTTCATTGTAAAACAAAATAAATATTACAAAAAAATAAAAAAAAATCAATTATTTGGTAGAATAGGAGGAGAAAAAAAAAGAAAAGCATGAAAAAAGTTTCCAATGCAAAACCACCCTGACTTCCAAAATGTAAGAACAAAGATTACTGGAGAAAATACTGTTTATAATCTCAATATGATGTGAAGGTCAAGATAGTTATTAAAATTCAGCCCTGGTTTATATTTGTTATATCATTGATACTTTTAATATATTCCTTTGCTTACCCAATTGGTCAGCTATCTTCCCTTCTGGACATGGTTTACAGTCATAGCAGCAGGATAATTTTCCTTCCAATTTTATCTTGCTATGGCCAAGAGGACACTCCTTGTTGCAGATGGAAAGTGGTAGTGTCTGTTCAGAAATAAAATGCGAATTCACACATAGAATTTATTTGGGGGGGGGGGATTGTTCTCTTCATCAATTGTACACATATTAAGTCTTTGTATATAATTCAAACAGTGGGATTGCATTTTCCAGTGTTGTTCCTGATTTAAACTCCCCATTGTATCTTTAACTGCTTCTTATTTCTTATATATTACATTAATCAATAGATCTTTCCATTGGGGCAATATACCTGAAGTTGATGTGGGAAAATCTGTAATTCTGGATCTTTCAGAGTATCCTCTGCTTCAGGTCCCATTTTTGGGGGGCCTTGTAAAATCAAATCAAATTTATTCATATGAAAAGGATAAATACTTTAACTCAGCAAAAATATAGGGCCACCTAATATGCAAGAGTGGGGTTACCATCCCATACAAAATAATAAAGATAATATGTTACATTATGTCTTACAAATGTAGAAACAGATAACAAAGAATTTTCCTATAATACTTCCCTTGCTGATTAGTTTATAATTTAATTTCAGAATTTATATATATATATATATATATATATATATACTGTGCAATAAAGAATTTTCTCTTATATCCCGGAGTTCATCGTTTTTATTTTTGGTATCTAATCATGCCAGCCACATGACCATGGAAATGTCTTTGGACAAGCGCTGGCTCTTCGGCTTTGAAATGGAGATGAGCACCGGCCCCTAGAGTCGGAAACGAATAGCACACATGTGTGGGGGAATCTTTCCCTTTACATATATATATATATATATATAAAGTATAAAATCTTCAAACACTGGGATGGATAAAACAGTCGTTTATTGCTAAAAGATCATAATAAGCAATAAAACGTAACTGTTTAAAGTATATCTACCTAATCTAAGCTTTCGCTGGTCCTCTGCCAGCGTCATCAAAGAAAGCATTTGAAAAACCATTGGTAAGCCTGTTTGGTTCCGTGCTCCGCTCATTGGCTGTGTGATGGACCTTGCTCTAGCCAATTGCAATTGTTCTGACTGTCTCACATTGCTTCCCTTGCAATCCAGTCTTACTGTCCCCTTTTTAAAAAATTTCTCCTCCCTATTTGTTTTGGTTTGACTACCTTAACTGATCTTGTTTTCTTTTGCTATTCCTCATCCAATGTCATAGCTGTTGGTATTTGTATTTCCTTGTTCTCTGTGTCCTCCTTCTCTACCCTCCTTGCTTGTGATTGGCCATTCTGTGCTATGCCTGGGTTTCCCTCTTGACTCCCTTTTGTGATTTCTGCAAACAGCTCCCCGCCCCAATTCACTTGCACGTATGTGTCAGAATCCATTTATATCACATTTCATAAATGTATAGGTAGAACATTGTGCTTATTCTGGGGATTCTGCCATCTCTCCGAGGGGGGGGGAGGGGAGAGGATGGTTGCTTAAGGTGATCTTCAAACAACAGGGAAACGGTTGAACTGGGGGAGGGAGGGGGAGACACAGATTTGGATCGCATCTTCATTTACAACTGAAAAGGAAGAAGCAATAACAATAAAAACAAGGAGAGTTCCCTTTCCCACGGAAGGGCCTGACACCTAAGCAAATGATGGGAGCCTGACCAAATGGATGAGGGGAGGGGCTGAAATGGGAATGCTTTATATAGGATTGAAATGTAACTTTGTTAGATTCTGTCTTGTATTGCCACAATCGATTCCATCCTAGTAAACATTTTCCTTTTGGACAAACTTGCATCCAAGAGTTCTTATTTCATAAGATGTGGGTTGAGGTGGGTCCTGACAGTAGACGGAATCTGCTATAAGAGTCAACCTGGAAGGGAAAACCTTACCGGGGGACTTTTCAACAAATACAATGTCTGGCGACGAAGCAAGAGAGGAGGGAAGCCCCATGGAGGGGGAATCTTCCCCCAAAATGGAATCCCAGAGACGATGGGAAGCTGAAGCAGCATATTTCCCCGGGGAAGAAGCTGTGGAGCAGTACGACCGAAAACCCCGGTGGTCGATGGGCGTTGGAAGGAAAAGTGAGTGGGAAAAGGCTTCGGGAGAAGTGACCCTGAGGCGGAGTAACCACCAACTGGAATGGAGGCAAGAGATGGAGAGTTCCCTGCACGCCAGTGAGGAGGAGTGGATCCTGGAAAAGGCCATTGATCTGATGAAAGCAACCCTGAGCTCACTAAGAGAGGAGAGAGCTGAAAATCGCAACCAAGGCAGCGTCTGGGGACGCAACTGGAAAGGTAACAGAGGGGATCCAGCACCTGAAACCCCGGGGCCATCCAATGGAACAGGAATTGCTGCCTCAGCAGTACCCCCCCCCCCCCAGAACCACAGACGGGGATCAGGATGAAGAGCGATACCGGCCACGGTGCAGACAATGCTCCAGCCAAAGACTCCCACCCCTGGAAGTCAAATTCAAGGGGAGCCATCACGACTGGGATTTTTCCTAACCCAAGTCCTCAGCTACATGGAAGAGTACGGCCGGGATATCCCTAGTGACAAAACACGCATCCGAATTGTGCAATCCACCCTGGACGGATCGGCTGCAGACTGGGTGGTGAACTTGCATGACTCTAACGTCCCAGAACTCAATGATTCAACTGATTCATGTCATCTTTGAGGCGGCGGTTCGAGGATCCTTTGGCTGACCGTAAGGCCTGGGAGAGAATCAAAATGGTGAGGCAGGGCAGGCGAGCAGTGGCTGATTATACCCAAGAATTCCGAGCCATTGCCAGCAAGCTGAACTGGCCAGAAGACATACTCCTTAGCCACTTCAAAGACGGTCTAAACTACGACCTGTATGACGCTTGCCTGCCTCGAGGAGACCCACCCCATCTCAACGACTGGTACATCCTGACAGAGGAAGTGGAAATAGACCTACTGAAGAGACATCGCAGAGGAAAACCATGGGGCCGCCTGCCACCCGAGCAAACATGCGAGGGGGAAAAACCACCAGCCACAGCCAAAAAATCAACAGGTTGTTTCAACTGCGGGAGAGAGGGCCACCGTGCTGCAGAATGTCATTCAAAAGCCCCCCCACGAAAACCAGAGGCATCATCCTCCAAGAAGCTGGGGAAGTCCCAAGGCAACACAAAAGAATCTTCCATGAAGGGGAGAGAGGCTGTAGAGTCCACAATTCCTGCCAGGAACTGGGATTGGACTCTGGCCTGCACCGCAGGGATGGTGGACAACTCGGAAGACAGCTCAGAGGGAGAACCATTGGTAAGTGGACCCCTTCCACCCATACTTAAGACAGTGACTATATTAGCTCCCTCTATGCCTGAAGCAGCCAAAATAAAAGCTCTGATAGACTCTGGGTGCATCTGCTGCCTTATCAGCCCAACACCAGTGGAGAGATTGAGCATCCCAGTGAGGAGGCTAAAACAACCAATCTCTTTTAGTCAATTAGATGGGACTATAGCGGGGGGGGGGGAACCAGCCACCCTAGCCACTTTACCAATCCACCTATCACTGGGGCCCCATGAGGAGGACATAACGTTTATAGTGGCCCCAGGCATGGAATGCCCAATGATTCTAGGACTGGAATGGCTGAAGAAATGGAACCCCGGGATAAACTGGAGGACAGAAGAACTCAATTTCCCAAAGGGGGGGCAGAAGAACTTAGACTCCAAAAGCACTCCCCCAACCCAGAGGGAGGAGACAGCAGTGGGAAAAGAGAAGGGGTTACCAGAGATACCAGAGGAATACAGGGACCTGGCTGAGGTTTTCAGTGAGGAAAGAGCAGATGAGCTTCCCCCCACCGCCCCACAGACTGCACCATAGAATTCAAACCTGGGGCAAAACTCCCCAAATCCAGGATGTATGCCATGAGCCCAAGGGAAATGGCAGAAATGGAAAGATTCATAAAGAAAAACTTAGAAAGAGGATTTATTGAGCCTGCCAAACCCAAAGTGGCCGCCCTGGTTCTGTTCAAGGAGAAGAAAGATGGTTCTTTCCGCTAGTGCGTGGATTACTGGAATCTGAATACAATTAGTGAATGTAATCTGTACCCCCTTCCCCTAATGAAGGATATGCTATCCCACCTATCGAAAGAAAAGATTTTTTTACCAAACTAGACCTGAGGGAAGCATACTACCGTATTAGGATTAAGGAAGGAGACGAATGGAAGATTGCATTCAACTGCCCAATGGGGTGCTATCAATTCAAAGTATTGCCATTCGGACTGCAAGGGGCCCCCACAGTCTTTATGCAATTAATTAATGACGTGCTGAGAGAGCACCTATATAAGGGTGTCCTGGTTTACCTCGATGACATCCTTATCTTCACAGAAACCAAAGAGGAACATATCAAACTAGTCAGAGCAGTCCTGAAGAAGTTGTGAGCTGCCCATTTATATGCTAAATTATCGAAGTGTGAATTCCATCAGGAAAAAATTGACTACCTGGGATATCGCATATCTCCAGAGGGCATCGAAATGGACCTTGAGAAGGTCAGGGCAGTACTAGAGTGGGCACCCCCCCCTCCGCACACGGAAGCAATTGCAAAGTTTCCTGGGGTTTGCAAATTTCTACCGCCAATTCATCCCTGCATTTGGCCAAATAGGCATGCCCCTCACAAATTTGTTGAAAACGAAGGGGGGGTTAACCGTGAAACCCAGCCAGCCTCTAAAATGGTCAATGGAATGTCAAGCAGCATTTGAGAGGCTAAAGAGACTTTTTTCTGCTGAACCTGTCCTAAAACACCCAGATCCTGACAAACCTTTTGTAATACAGGCAGATGTGAGTGATGTAGCGGTAGGAGCCGTACTATTACAAGAAAATGATGGGGGGACGTTGCAACCATGCGCATGCACATCCAGAAAACTCACAGAAACAGAACAACTTTGGCCAATATGGGAAAAAGAGGCATTCTCGTTGAGGTGGGCATTACTAACATGGCGCCAATTTTTAGAAGGAAATGAAATACCTTTCCAGGTCTGGACAGACCACAAGAATTTGGAAGCACTAAAAACGCCCAGGAAGCTCACTCCTAAGCAAGCCCGCTGGTCCCAACATTTTCACCAATTCAATTTCACTCTCAAACACTTGAGAGTGGGGGGAAAGAACTTCCTGGCAGATGCATTATCCCGCATGCCCCAATATAACAGCACAAGATTTACTAACTTTAAACCACTTGTACCGGAACAACAACTGGCAGCACCAGTCACCACCAGGGCACAAGAAAAAATGAAGCCGAAGGTAGATAGCCAAACTGGAATAGAATTCAGGAAATCTTTGGAAAGTGATGAATGGTTCCAGAAAAATAAACATGTGTGCACAATTAAAGATGGACTGCCATGGGTGGGGGAGAAGCTATATATACCTGCCACACAGAGAATCAATTTCATGCAACTGTGCCATGATACAAAATCAGCAGGACACTTTGGCTTTGTAAAAACCTTACACTTAACTAAAAGGCAATTTTGGTGGCTATCTATGAAAAAGGACATAGAAAGCTATGTGGGTAGCTGTCAAATTTGCACAATGGCCAAAAGACTGCAAGGGAAACTGCCAGGTCTGTTACAACCGGTGGCAAACCCCTCAGCCCCATGGAAAGAAATAGCCATGGATTTTATCGTAGAACTGCCAGAAAGTAATGGAAACACCGTAGTCTGGACTGTCACAGATCTGTTCTCTAAGCAAGTACATTTCATACCTTGCCAAAAAATCCCGACTGCAGAAGCATTAGCAAAACTGTTTGTACAGCATATTTACAGATTGCACAGGGTGCCACAACGCATCATATCTGACAGAGGGGTGCAATTTACATCAGCATTTTGGAAAGAATTTTTATCCCTCTTAGGAACCACCCAAGGACTGTCATCTAGTCACCATCCTCAGACAGACGGAGCTTCTGAAAGACTTAATAATATACTTGAACAATATCTGAGATGCTTTATTAATTTTCAGCAGTCCGACTGGACGGGCCTACTGCCTTTCGCAGAAGTAGCATATAATAATGCAGTCCACTCAAGTACAGGTTACACCCCTTTTCAAGTAGCTACAGGCCAGAGTTTCAACCCAATACCAGAACTAACCCCAAAAGAACCGGTCATCCCTGATCTGAAGGAATGGATTGCTCAATTACAAAATACATGGCCAATCATTAGAAAAGCATTGGAAGATGCCAGAAAAGCATACAAGACACAGGCAGACAAAAAAAGAACCGATCCCACACCATTTAAGGTAGGAGAGATGGTATATTTATCCACAAAATACCTGAAATCACTCCAACCCTGTAAAAAACTAGGACCAAAATATATTGGACCCTTTCCAATTAAAAGAATCATAAACCCAGTAACAGTTGAATTAGAACTACCCAAAAATCTTAGATGAATACACCCAACCTTTCACTGCAGTCTATTAAAGAGAGAACAACAATCACCACTACGAGCAAAAATCCCACCACCACCACCCCCCATCATGGTGGAAGGAGAACAACATTTTGAAGTGAAAGAAATCTTAGATTCCAGAAAACACCATTGAACGATACAATATTTAGTGGCATGGAAACACTTCCCCTCCTCAGAAAATGAGTGGGTTAACAAACTCCATGTTAAAGCACCTAAGTTGCTTAAGAGGTTTCATACAGAATAACCGAACAAACCAGGCTAACATTTATATGTTTTCTTTCCCCACAGATGATGGACTCATCTTTTTTCTGAAAGGAGAGCCGAATGTCAGAATCCATTTATATCACATTTCATAAATATATAGGTAGAACATTGTGCTTATTCTGGGGATTCTGCCATCTCTCCG
>JAKJMR010000398.1:39231-62718 GCA_024449315.1 Daboia siamensis
ATATATATATATATAAACCTTTTAATGCTTTTACTATAGTGATTTGGGAAGGGTTTTGCCAGAGCTGGTTTTGCTTTCATATGTGCCGAAGTGATGTACTCAATAAAGTTTTACATTAAGAGATAGGAATATCTTGAAAGTATTTGCTTGGTTGGCTTCGTCATTTGGAACCTTGACATTCAGTTTATTTCTGATATAATTAAGTTTGAGTGAATTCAAGTCACTTACTCTGAATTACTGGACACAGAACAGTTCTCCAGCTGAGTGTCAAGTTTTGAAGGATGGTTTTGCTGGTGCGACAAATATTGCTTCTCTTCTTTTTCGTCCTATAACTGTCATATTTCCTCCTACATTATATCAGGGTGTGTTAGATATGTCATCACAATTTCTTACATTATATCAAAAAAAGCTTTTTGACTCATGTGATTTATTATTGTCCTCTTTAGCTTTTGTTTCAAACTGACGCATATGTTAAAGTAATGTGGGAAGAAATATTTGGGGAATAAACACTGTTACTATTTAAGAACATGATGTGGAATGATATTCAGAAAATGCAGTAATTATTATCTCCAGAAGAGGCAAAGCTTGGTCAAATCTGGGCTAAGAGGATCATCCTAAATAACTGGGAAGAGAGTTAATCTTCTGATTTTAAGGAATGGGTCCAGGGTATGAGTCTGTTATCTCATGCTTTTTAAAAAGTTTTTTTTCAAAAAGATAAATAAATAAATAAAAAGATAATGCAGTACGTTGCTGCATGTCTAGCTATAGTGATAAACTTGACAATTTTATTAATGTCGTATATCAAGTAAAAACTTTATTACAGTCTTAGATATTGTCATGGTTCCAACAGATGAAACTCTTCGAAAGAACTCTGAGGCATTGTTTACCTTAAAGAATCTTTATTTTGAGTAGCGTAATATCGGCACTTACATATTTGAAGCCAAAAAACTGAATTCCCCTCCTCTGAGCACATAGTGTCAAAGCACAATTCCCTCCTTCAATTAACAGTCATAAATCACATTCCCCAATTAGCTTGAAAGGGGGGGGAGCTTCCTGTCTAGTTCTCCAGCCCGCCAATTCCTTATCAGCTCTGGTTACAATAACCTTGTTTCTCACGCTAGGTTTAGTGTTATGTCTAGCTGACCTCCCGTTCACATCCCACCCCCAGCATCATCTAACTCTAAAAGCTAAAGGGAAAAGATGGCTACATTTCCATCGGTTGTCAATGCCAAAACATCCGATGCTAGCAGCCTTGAGAGATATTACTTGTTTTGTATTGCTTGTTAGTTTTGTTAACTATTTATGCAGGAATCCCTCAACCCACAATTGCAACTGGGCAAGAACTTCTGTGGTTAGCAAGGCAGACACACACACCCCCGTTATACCTTCCCCCCCTCTGTCATTAAGTGAATCATTGCAGTTGCTAAGTGAATCGGTGCATCTGATGTTCCCCCATTGACTTTGCATGCGGATCCTGGGATGTTGCCACCATCACAAATACTTGCCAAATGCCTGAATTTTGATCACATGACTGCAGGGATGCTGTAAGGGTTATAGGTGCAAGGACTGGTCATAAATAATGTTGTTCAGTTCCTACCTCTTGTATGTTTCTGGTTTAGTTCAGTGTCCTCTGGAATGAATTGAGTTAAATGCAAAATTGGTACCAGCCCCGCATGTTAAATATGAAACAGTTTGATATTAATTCTGCATGCAGATTTGCAATTTGGTTGATGAGTTGACATTGGCAAAGCATACAAATGTTTAGTTTGGTTCTTAGCTGCTTATTAAACATTCAAATATACTTCAAATGTTGGTAGTTACCTGGTTTTGACTATATATATACTATGCATTTTATGATTTATTTGCTCTCCAGAATCACTTCTTTGAGATGAGCGGCTATAGGCTAGGGGTGACCAACCTTGGCAACTTTAAGACCTGTGGACTTCAATGCCCAGAATCCCCCAGCCAACAAGTCCTAAAAAGTTGCCCAAATTGGACACCCCTGCTACAGAAGTTAATAAAAAAAATGAATAACTGTGCAAACATTCAACCACAAATCGGAAAGGTTCTCGAATCAAAACCCAGCTTCTATTTTTAATTAAAATTTGGGCTTCTAGCGAAAAGCATCCAGGTCTTGCAGTGCCAGACATAAATGCTTTCAAGAGTCCTATAAGCCTTGTCATTTCTTTGTACTCTAACAGCATGCAAGGGAACATAATCATGTATTTTTTTTTTTTCCTTCTGACATCATGGCAGCGTGAATGTTTGTTTTTATATACACTCAACCGTTTGGGAGTCCCCTTCCTTTGCTAGAAACTCCAGAAGTCTGGCTCATTAAAAGCTGAGGTTTGATTGCTGGCTATTACCAGTTAGAGGGGCTGTAACACTGCAGAATTGCAAACCATTAAATTAGTTAGATTGGATCCTCCTTAGGACTCATAAAGGAAGAAGAGTGCCTGAACAAAGACAGGCCGGCTTCCTTGTAGTCTGCTGTGGTCTCTTTATGGGCACAGCAAAGGTTATTTCTCATTATTTCGTTTTGGAGGTGATTTAAACGCATGATTTTCTATGACCGCTCTCAGGGGTCTTAATGAAATCAATTGAGGTTGATTTATCTTGGTGTGGATTGTTAAAGTCTCCAAGTGACCTTGCATTCGGCAGCTTCAATATTTTCCTTCTCTTTGCATAGAGTAAAAAAAAAAGAAAAAACACACACGAGATTTATTATTCCCTGTCCTAAAAAAAAAAAAAAAAAAAACAACAACAACATACAAGCACTTCATGCACTATTCTACTGCCTTTAACCCAGGCAGCAAATCGAATCTGTTTGCTGCAGTGGGCTAGCTCTATTTGCAGCAAAAGAGCCGCTGAAGAAAATGACCCAATTTTATTTTTGGATCCCTGTTTGGTGGCTGCAAGCACAATAGAATTTGCATGTAGTCGTCTAAGGTGTGGCACGTAGAAGGAGACTTGAGTGCCTTGGGTCAAATCTTTGCCATGTTTCATTGTATTTACAGAATGCAATTATGTCCCGTCTTCAGACACATTGGTTGATGTCAACTGGGTTAATGTGAAGGCTGTGTGAATACTCAATTTCAGGAGTTCCTTAAAAGGTGGCATAAAGAACGGGATCGTCCCTCCAGACGGAACATTTGGAAGAAACCACTGTATTCATTAGACAGTTTCAGATTGACTACCTTCAATCTGAATGAATTACTCAATTCAGCTCTTGGGTGGTAGACTTCCGGTTACTAAAATAGAATAGAATAGAATAGGTTTTTTTTTCCAAAGTCTCAACATCTTCTTTGTGATAGGGTGATAAAAATTGGCTGCAGTATTCCAGGTGTGGTTTTACTAGGGCTTTACAAAGCGGTACTGATTCTTGTGTGTATTGGTGTGTTCTTGATTCTATGCCTCGGCTTATACAACATATGATTATACAATAATATGAGCATCCTATTTTTCTCTTCTTTTCTTCTTTTTGTTTTTCAATCATATCTATATCTATAATCTCTATCTATCTATCTATCTATCTATCTATCTATCTATCTATCTATCTATCTATCTATCTATCTATCTATCTATCTATGAATTGCCATTTGTACAACAGGAAATTATTCCAACTGCTGGTCATTGAATCCTTCCAGCAATTAGCACCAGCTAATGGATGCAACACAATGTGTGTATATATGGTTATTTTCTTTTATATGTTCCCTCTGCTTCCCCCCCTCTCCCCCCCTTTCATGGTAGGAATGGAGAATTAATGCCCTTTCCAGATCGGTGACTTAGTTTTGTTAGACAGAAATGAGATTTTTGTTTGAATCTTGCTGAGAGGGAACTGCACTGAATTGGTATGGTAATTTTTCCCCCCTTCGTCTAATAATATTGAAAATGAAGGTTTTGGCTTCGGTGGGGCAAGGAAGTGGATTATTCATATGAAATTTCAGTGCTGATACTGTAGGTTAGGTTGAAGGCGCTTTATAATGATTGCATTTCGAAGGCCTTTTCCTGGGTGTCTAATATGATCATTTGTTCACTTGTGGTTTTATTTTCCCTGTCTCTCTGCTTTGTCCTACAGTTAACAAAGGCTTAATATGTAGTCAGAAAGCACCCGGTCTGCATCTCCTTTAATGGCATAGTTGCATTTTCATTCCTTAGCAACATTTTCGGCATGACTGATTGAAGAGAATGTGAGGTGAGCTGTGCCAATTTCTCAACATCTGTGAGCAAAGTGCCGCTTCTGGTTTGGGATAAGACAACCGCGGGGATCCATACACTGCAAGGGGTCCTCAATGTATAACCACAATTGAGCCCCATATTGCCAAGCAAGGCAGTCGTGCAGTGCGTTTTGCCCCATTTTAGGACCTTCCTTGCCACCGTTGTAAAGTAAATCACTCCAGGTTGTTAAGTCAGCAGCAGGGCTAAGCGAATTTGGCTTCCCCGTTGACTTTGCTTGTCAGAAGGTCACAAAAGGGGACCACACGACCGCTGGACACAGCAACCATCATACAATACATCCCAGTTTCCAAGCACCTGAATTTGGGTCACGCGACCACAGCGATGCTACAGTGGTCACGAGGCTGAAGAGCTGTCATTTTCTTCACTGTGGTTGTAACTTCCCACGGACCCTAAACAAACCATTGTAAGTCAAGGGCTGTCTTTAGAACTTGGTCAGTGGTCTTCAACTTGATGAAGCCCTGAGCATATTTGCAGCGCTAAAGACATCTTCCTTTAATGCAAGGGCTCCTCCATTCATCACCAGATAATTTTTCCCTCTATGTCTAAATAGACCATTGATTGATTTAACTGCTTAAAATGTTTATGATAACTTTTCTTGCTTCCCTCCGTTGCAGTTTTCTTTGTCCTGGAAGAAAAGGTGGCAGCACTTCTTCTCCAGCACACACACACAGAGAGGATATGGTTAGGCATTAGAGTACAGCTCTCAAACTCGCCACGTCATGTGACATGTTGTGACGTATCACAACTCTTTTTGCATTGCCGGCAATGGGGTGGGCGCAGCATCGGTATGATGAAACCGGCCCATGGGCCGGCAGTTTCACACCCCTGCATTAAACCAAATAATTTCCCATAATACTAGGGCAATTTGGAAATAAACCTCCATTTGGTTATCAATGACAGACACTTGCAGATACAGAACCTTTATTATACATGTTAGAAAACTACAACATTACATGACCTTTTGACATAATCGCCATTCAAATTGAGGCACTTGTCATAATGTCTTACAAGGTTTGAAATTCCTTAGGAAGAGTCACTCAGCGCCAAAACTGGGGCATGGGGGGGGTGTGGGTGATTAAAAACATCCCAATGGAACTGCTTTGAAATTCTTGGGTGCATCTAGTGGTGTGCAGGTGAGCATTGTTGTGAACCAACACCACACCAGAAATTGGCATTTCCCGCCGCTTGTTACAGATGTCTCGTCTGTACTCTTTCGGCAACTTCACATTTGGCGGGATTTTCTACGGCACCACTTCTGGCACCATATGAATTTCTTGTTTTTCTTTGTCAGTGGTATTGTGCTGGACTGGGCTTTTATGATAATAGTGTTCAGAGTTTCCCATGCTTCTTGAGTTGTTTTCCCCTTTAGGATTTTTGTCCAGGGAATCTTTCCTAGGTTCTCTCTGAGTTTGTTAAAATCAGCTCTTTTGAAGTTGAAGACACTGGTTAGATTATTTTTGTTGCATTATACTGAATTTCAGCATTCTCCAAAGCACCAGAAGGCAAGACAAGGAGCAAAGGATCGAAATGAATCAAGGAGAGAACCAACCCAGAAATAAAGAGATATCTCCTCATAGTGAGAACAATTAACCATTGGAATGCCTTGCCTTCAGAAGTTGTGGATGCTCCATCAGCAGAGGCTTTTAAGAAGAGTTTGGACAGCCATTTGTCTGAAATTGTATAGGGTTTCCTGCTTGAGCAAGGGGTTGGACTAGAAGACCTCCAAGGTCCCTTCTAACTCTGTTATTCCGTTACTCAACATGGATCTTCAAACAGGGATTCTCATGAATTGTAGGCTTCAAAATTTCCCTCTCTGATCCGGCTTCAGAAATACTGTAACCCCTTAAGGCATGGTTCAAACTCCTCCCCCTTGCTGACAAACCTACATCTTTTGTGTTAGTTTCCCCTTTTTCCCCCCATAAAGAATCCTGCTTCCAGAACTGTATCACTTCAACTAGTAATTCTCAGTGTTTCATATCTTATGGCTTATCAGTCATGCGTAGCCCAGCATGATAAAACCAATCTGTCGGTTCATAGGCACTATGTTTTAAGTAAAATTTTGAAGACTGATTTGAAATTGCCAGCAATTTTCCCTGCATCCTACCTAAATTGATGTTGACTCTTGTTGGTAAGCACTCACTTAAAGGATGTGTATTTCTGAACGGAGCCTATTGGAACATGAAAAGATGAAATGCAACAGATGTCACATTCCGACCAGCGTGATGTGTTTATGCTAATGTGAGCAATAATTTTGGCAGCCGATTGCAGAAATCCATCCTGTGTGGTTTTGTTCCTGATGCATTTAAGCTGAGGGGAAGCAGCATTGCAAAAGCTCTGGAAAACAGGGTTCTTTTAAAAAAAAAAAAGTCAATATTTTAGAAAAAAAAATACTATGCAATACTCAGCCTCCATGGGGTGCACCCCATATGTAATTTGAAAGCAGCTGCAGATTTATCAGAGCTTTATCTGTTTTTTTTAAAAAAAATTCCTTTAATGACAGTCATATAAAATGATACAGTAAGATTATATCTTGATAATTAAAATTATATTACATTGGGATTACTATGCTGGAGATTATTTTTCAAGCAAATCTTTAAATCTCATTTCCTGTTGTGTGCCAGCTTGCTGAAATATGTGCAGTTTTGAAACGCAGGTTGAGGTTTAGATGTGATAACTTGCTGAAGCAGGCTACGTTTTACAATTCCAGATTTATTCTTGAACCTCAACATTTTGCTCATTGCGGAAAGTCGCTTTGGCTAAAGTTATTGGTCAATCCCAGGGCATTTTTTCTCATAGAACGCTCAGAACGGAGTTCCGGTACCTTTTTTGGATGGAACCTTGTAGGGTAGGCAAGGTGGATTGTATAACATGTGTGAGTTCCGGCACCTTTGTCTTTTACAAAAAAAGCACTGGTCAGTCCTAAATTAATATGGTAATACTGGAAAAAAAAAAGGGGAAGGACAGCTTTGTGCTTCATCTTCCTCAACAATTGTTCTATGGTGGTAAAAAAATTGGGTTGTTTGAATTTATTTTGAATTGGATTTTGACCTCTGGGCGTCTTCATTGTTCCTGAAGTAAGAAGCTGATTCTGTAAACGTGCTGAATAACTGATTAAAATCAGGAAAGAAAATGAGAAGGGTAAGGGCAAAGTACAGATAAGAAACTATGTTTTAAATTTGTAGGGCAACATGTAAATGGCTTGTTTAGAAGGGAAAATAGCTTATTTATTTGATGCTGATTCCAGAATGACTCTGAGCAGTTCCAAATATCACATATAAAACTGAAATTCAGTATATAAAAAAGAAAAATGGCTGTGAAGAACAGAGTTTTAAATAATGGCTGATTCATCTGGCAACCCCCAGGCCATCCTCCACAGCAGAGGGCCTAGGAGAAGAGTTGAACCTTGAAAGTTCTCCAGCATAGGAATGATGGGAGGAGCCAAGATTTCAGAAGTTTAATTGGTATATTTCGTTGTCCCAGGAAATAAATATAACTATCTTTCTTGGTTTTTCCACTCTGACTAGGTGGTTGGGATTGCTTTCCTCAAACAATGGATCCCTCTTAGCCTGTTATTTAACACAACAGTCCCCAACCTTTCTAGCTTGGTGGCCCAGCTGGGTGTGTGTGTGTGAGTGGCAGGCGCACCCATGGACTCACAGCTCCATTTGTGCAAGCGGTGTGCATGTGCTCCCTCCACTTGGACAAATGGAAGTTTGGACACGAGCGCAAGTGCCCTGCACTTTCACGCATGCCCACACTTACCCATCACTCGTACAAGTGGAATTTTGCGCCTGTACGTGCGCTTGCCTACCTTTTACATAACTGTAGCTTCACACAGGAACACTTGCCCATTTCTTCTGCGGCCCAGTTTTGAAACTGGGTAGTGTTGAAGGAAAGGTCTTCAGTTCAGTCCAAGCCGGGAATAAACAGCATGGCAACTGCTTTAGAAAGAAGATTGAAGTTTATGGAAGAGGAGAGCCAGACAGGAAGATGGCTCTGGAAGAAAAGAGAGAGCGAGCACATGTAGGGAGTGGGTTTTTATACCCTCTGGGGCTTTTGTTTGGAGTTGCTTCCTGTTCCTGTTTGAGGCTTTGTATTTCCTGTGTAATGTATTCTGACCTGAGTCTGGATGTACCCTTTGGCATCTGTGGGTTAATCCTATTATGTCCTGGCTTAGAGTTTGGGTGGAGTATGTAGGTTTTAGGTGTCTTTGTCTTCCTAAGCTTCTAGCTGGGGGCCTCCAACCTTCCTGAATGGATTATCACATCTGCATTTCTACAGAGCTGGTTTCTGCTTGGAGGAGGGAGACTTGGGGCTATTAAAAAAAAAAACTAGGCATGCTTTTCTGCCTTTTAAAGATCCTTTGAGGAAATATATTTTTCTGCCCTTTTAATATTTCCTTCTCTGGGGGGGCTGACTTCCCACAGTAGTCAGCTGTGGCCCCAGGGATTGGAGACCCTTGATTTAGCATATGCTGAGAACATGACAGAAGAGAAGTGAACATAGGCACACAATCCATGTAACTATACACAAAACATTTATGGTGGTGTGGCAGTGGCCTCGTAACAGGAGGTCCAATTCAGCTACCCAGGTGATCGCCTCTGGCATTGCTTTGTGCGGACCTTTTAAGGAACCATGTCATGCACAGGCAATCTTGTTAATTAATATGTTTAATAATTTGCACATCAATGTGATAGCCAAATCTGGCCCTAAGTTCTGCCTCGGTTTACCTTCCCAATAAGCATCCGAGTCGGAAGATCATTTAAAAGCAGTTTATTAGGGTACCCTGATAAAGTGGGGTTACTCTTTATGAAAAGGAGAGAGAGAGAGAGCCCTAAGCCCCATGTTACGTTTGTTTTTATACTTAACACAACAAAGACAAATCAGAAGGAAAGTTGATTGGACAGGCTCAAAGTAACCTCCCCTTTGCATAAGAAATCAGTTACACGTAGTCCGACATGTTCTACCTTTGCATCCCATAATATCGCGCCTGTTGATTAAAAGGAGGTCTGGCATCAGAAGGGGCATAAACAGTAAGGGAGAAAAAGGTTCACAAAAGTGGTAAACCAGGCCCCAATTTTTTTTTTTAATCCCATTTATATCCCGCCCTTCTCCGAAGACTCAGGGTGTCTTACAATCTAAAGCACAAATCAATGTGCTTAGCAATAGCCTTCATTCTATGTATATGCCTGCTTATTAGGGCTTTCACACACACACCCCAAGCGGCATTATTACAAAGTCAGCTTAATTGCCCCCAACAATCTGGGTCCTCATTTTACCCACCTTGGAAGGATGGAAGGCTGAGTCAACCTTGAGCCTGGTGGGACTCGAACCTGCACTAATGGCAGGCAGCTGGTGTTACTTAAGGAGGCATTAGCCCACTGCTCCACCAAGGCTCTTGTTGTTGTACCAACAACCTTGTTCTTATCTGGAGTTCATCTCCAGCCTGTTTATCCGTTTCGGCATGTGAAAAGCTAATAAACCCGGACATCGTTTTAAAAGAGGGAGACTAAATCAAAATGCAAACTAGCTGTGTTAGTTAAGAAATTACCAAGTCCAGGTCGCGTGCCCCCTCAAGGGCCACAATCACAACAGGGGGAATCTTTCCATCCCCACGGATACAGGGCAGAAGCCCTTCTTCCAGTGTCACATCTAGTTCTGCTCAGTTTCATCCAGACAGAGCAAAGTAGGTGAAAACCAAGTGGGTGGAGGGATCAATAATGGCCAGGCCACAAGAAGGTAACTTGGACCCTTCTCCACTCCAGCCATTCTGAAGTTAAACTGGGTAGAGGTTAACTGAATGGCTGTTTTTCATGCTGGCCTATGAGATTTCTTGGCCTGTTGCAACATCAGAAGTGTGAAAAGTTCTCTCTCTCTCTCTCTCTCTCTCTCTCTCTCTCTCTCTCTCTCTCTCTCTCTCCCTCTCTCTTTTTCTTTTTTGCACAGTGGGGTAAGGCAGAGGTCCCCAACCTCTCAGGCACCAAGGACCAGTTCCGTGGAGAGAGTTTTTTTCCCTGCAGACTGGAGGGTGCGTGGTTTTGTGTGCTGCCTGCATCCCGTGGATGGGGCTTTGCTTGTTTGTGCAGACCGGTTGCTGGCATGCCGCGGCCCAGTTACCAGTCCACGGACCGGGGGTTGGGGATCCCTGGTGTAGGGAGTCAGCAACAGCCCCCCTCTCAAAGAATGAAACATTTTGGGGAATATTACAAAAGGCAGAATAGAATATTTCCCCCTGAAGGAGAAATCTTAAGGGCATAAAGCAGCCCCACTCTTTCTCCACAGCCTCAAGGAGAAACCTCAAGTCTTTAGAGATGGATACCAAGAAAGACTGGGTCAATCTGTTCACGAACAAAATGACTTCAGTCCCCACACCTGATGGGATTAAGCAGTGCTTTTTTTGTAAAAGAAAAAGGTGCCGGAACTCACACTTGTCATACAACCCGCCTTGCCTACCGTACAAGGTTCCATCCAAAAAAAGGTGCCGGAACTCCGTTCTGAGCGTTCTATGAGAAAAAAAGCCCTGGGATTAAGAATTTACATTCCCCCCATCCAAATTCTAAGAACAGGACATGAACTTTAGGACATAATAGGATTAACCCGCCACCATTAGACTAGTAAAAGACACAAAAGCCCACTACATTGCACAGCGCTCTGGAGCACCTCAATCAGAAGGTATAAAAACCCACCCACTCTCAACTCCGTTTGGTCAGAACTGCACGATGCTGCTGCTGATTCTGCTAATCAACAAACAAGAATCTTCTTTCCTAAGCAGCCTGCATTTTATTTCCGGCGTCTTACTCCTGGCTTGGAACAGGACCTGATGTTTTTTTTTTCTTTCTTTCAACAGTGGCTTGTACAATCTGTTCACTCCACACAGTGTTTCTTTCTTTTGAAGTGCCTTTGATTCAGTCTTAACTCCTGGCAACCGCCTAGGATGAGTCCTTACCATTTTCTGGGCAACCATCTTAGAAATAGTGCCATTGTCTTCTTTTCAGGACTGGGAAAAAGTGTCCTGGCCCAAGGTTGACTAACTGGTTTCTTGGCAAGGCTGGACTTGAGTTTTTAGTCTGCCCTCTCTAACCCATTGCTTTTAACCACTACCAAAACTGGGTTTCACTTTACATACAGTACAGCAATATATTTGTAGCAACTAGAGACATGAGTTTGAGTAGGGTCTTTATCAACCATAAATTACTCCCAAATGTTTTAGAACATAGTACTATAGACTGGTGGATGGGGGGAAAAATAAAAAAACCCTGTCAAATTCCATGCAGTTTGTTATAATCCCTGTCACATCATGACTTCTAATACCACATTTCAAAAAACACTAGACATCTCATTAGCTCAGCTGACTGTGTTAAGCGCTCTGTATGCCACTAGAGGGACGCGGTGGCTCAGTGGGTTAAGACGCTGAGCTTGTCGATCAGAAGATCGGCAGTTTGGCGGGTTGAATCCCGAGTGCCGCGTAACAGAGTGAGCGCCTGTTACTCGTCCCAGCTTCTGCCAACCTAGCAGTTTGAAAGCACGTAAAAATGCAAGTAGAAAAATAGGGACCACTACGGTGGGAAGGTAACAGCGTTCCGTGCGCCTTTGGCGTCTAGTCATGCCGGCCACATGACCACGGAGACATCCTCAGACAAACGCTGGCTCTTCGGCTTTGAAACGGAGATGAGCACCAGCTCTTAGAGTCGGAAACGACTAGCACACATGTGCGGGGGAACCTTTACTTTTACCTTTCCCTTTTATGCCACTAAACTGATTAAAGATAACTTTTCGTACTTTTTATGAAATGCCTTCAGAGAAAAGTAGCCGAAAATCTATTGGGAACATAACGTGTTAACCTGTGGAGACTGTAATTTCTCCTTTTGAGAAAGCATCTAAAAAAAAGCACCATGATGGAAAAAAAAATATAGGTTTCCTATTCAAAGATAAAGTGCCTCTTACAAGGTCCTTGGGATGTATTAAGGATATGGATGGACAGAGTCAACAAAGCAGTTTTAATCCTAGAAAATAATCAAATCGTTGTTTTCTAGTTTAAAGTTACAAGCTAGAATCCTCTTTCTTTTGCCAGTTATTATGGTTGCCAGTAATCTCATCGGCTGTTTTCTTCATAAATTATTTGTGGACTTTAGGATTAAAACATTAGCAATATTAGTGATCCGAGGGGAAAAAAAAAAGACTTTACATGAAATGTTACCAAATTTCCTTCACTGGTCTTCACCAATGTAGCATGGCAAAGTTGCATTTGCTTATGGATTTGTATGTTCCTATTGATGTTGCCTAGGGCAGAGAATATTTTATAGCTCAGAGTTGAACTGTGGGGCTTTCCGAGCTTGGTGGTTTTCTTGCACTGATGAAGTTACCTAGTTTGACAATGAATTATGTCTGCAAGAAAATCACCAAACTCGTTGAGCACCAAGGACCCCTGTTGACGCTGCTGAACTATTTCCTTAGAAAGTAGTTGCCTAACATAATCAAAAGATGCTTTCTCTTCGCACGAATAACATTAGAGATAAAATAATGTGCCCTTATCAGAGCAAAGCAACATCGCAACGAGTTGTCCTCAAAGGCGCGCAAAACGCCTTGCTAGATTCTTGTGTAGCTTTTCAGACTGCTTTCTTGTGGAAGGTGAATTGTTGTAGGGGGGAAAAAAAGTATTCCGCTATGTTAATGAAATAGCTTTCCCAACACTTAGGGTGTTTTGTTTTTTAAAAAATGATATAACAGCTAGCTTTTAAAGTAAGATTAAGCTTCTCTACTTCTGCACATTTTTGTCCCTGTGGACTGCAGAGGTCTGCTGGGTTTGTTCATCTAAGTATCTTCTCCTCCCTGGAAGATGACAGCTATGGATCTCCATTGTTACTTGATTTGACTCGTGTCTTCTCCTCCCTGGAAGATGACAGCTATGGATCTCCAATGTTACTTGGTTTGACTCGTGATTGTCCAGGGTTAGGCAACCTCGGCTCTTTTATGACTCACAGACTTCAATTCCCAGAATTCTGGGAGTTGAAGTCCATGAGTCATAAAAGAGCCGAGGTTGCCTATCCCTGGCTTTGATCTCTTCTACATTCTGTCCGACTGACCAAATCTCAAAGGGAAGAGAATTTCCCCGGGACTATCCATACAACAACAGTGTTGTTGAGCACAGAGCCTTTATAAATGACCCAAGGAGCACAGAAGGGACATGGACAACATGACTTATCCCCTCCCCTTTGCACTTTTGTCATTCACAGAGGTAGGAACATCACCTGTGCCACGAAATTGGATTGCCATCTTTTCTTTTCTTTTTTCTTCTTTTTATGGTTCCACCTAAAGCCATCTTCTTGTAACAAATACAACCACATGTTACATCAATTTTGTTAGGATCCTTGATAACAGCCCAAACTGTGTAGCTTGCCTAGATGCTTTCTGGTAAAGCTTGCTGAACTGAAAGGAAAGGAATGTAATAATTCAAATATGTGAACAATTTTCACGTTGGAACTAGTATATCTCCATAAATAATATAACGGGGTCTTCTGGATTCTCTTTCTCAGAGATTTCCCAAGAACTAGTAAAGATGTGACTCTCTTGCTGCTAAAAGAAAATTGCAGCTGGATATTTATTAGAGTTTCTTGATTTCTATCAGTCTGGAACCGGCTCGTACAAGTACCTTTTCAGCATATCCTACCATTCATAGGGTTTTACATATTCAGCATGATAATGGCCATAAGGCTAATCAATTAATTATCTACCTATCTATCTATTCAGCAAATAATTTATCCTTAATTTAGAGTCTAGCCCTCTTGCTTACTTACACAGAGGAAAGTCTAATAGGTTTTCTTTCTAAGTGCACAGACAGAATTGCCTGTTAAGGCAACTTGAACCCATTAAACAATCTAAAAATCTGATGCCTAAATTGATCTGTCAAAGTTTTGTCATCGGTATTGCTTCAGACATGTTTTGGACATGTGCTTCAGCTGTGTTTCGTTCTCTTTCTGTGCAGATATGTGAGTTAGAAAGCCTGATTTGATAATTATAGGATTAAAAATGTTTGGGGATGAATGATGTACTTGGAACTCAATCTATTGGTCAGATGGGAGGTCTTCTTCCTGGCAAATGTTGGGTCTGTAAATGGAATGTGTACATGAAGAGGAAAGATCTTGTGTAGGAATAGAATAGAATAATGATAGAATAGAATAGAATAGAATAGAACAGAATAGAATAGAATAGAATAGAATAGAATAGAATAATGGAATAAAATACAGAAAAGAATAGAATAGAATAGAATAGAATAGAATAGAATAGGGAATAGAATAGAATAGAATAGAATAGAACAGAATAGAATAGAATAGAATAGAATAATGGAATAAAATACAGAATAGAATAGAATAGAATAGAATAGAATAGAATAGAATAATGGAATAAAATACAGAATAGAATAGAATAGAAATAGGAATAGAATAGAATAGGAATAGAAATAGAATAGAATAGAATAGAACAGAATTCAGAATAGAATAGAATTCAGAATAGAATAGAATAGAACAGAACAGAATAGAATAGAATTCAGAATAGAATAGAACAGAACAGAATTCAGAACAGAATAGAATTTAGAACAGAACAGAACAGAATAGAATAGAACAGAACAGAATAGAATAGAATAGAATAGAATAGAATAGAATAGAATTCAGAATAGAATAGAATAGATCTTCTGTAGGAACAGAACAGAACAGAATAGAACCTATTTCAGACAAGTGACTGTCTAGTCTCTTCTTAAAAACCTCCAGTGACGGAGTACCCATGATTTCTGGAGGCAAGCTGTTCCACTGGTTAATTGTCCTCAATGTTAGGGACTTTCCCCTTAGTTCTAAGCTGGTTCTCTCCTTGATTAGTTTCCATCCATTGTCTCTTGTCCTGCCCTCTGGTGCTTTGGAGAAGAATTTGACCCCCTCTTCTTGGTGGCAGCCCCTCAAATACTGGGAGACTGCAATCATGTCACCCTGATGGTCAGTTCCCATTTGTTTCTTTTTCTAGATCAGCTTAAGTTTGTTTTGGTTTTTTTTCTTGACCTCTGCTTCCCCTCCCCCCCCACCTACAACCTCTTTTCCTCATTTCAGACTGTAGGTTCTGCTTCTGTTCAGTTGGGTTGTA
Organism: Daboia siamensis; assembly: GCA_024449315.1. Lineage (NCBI taxonomy): Eukaryota > Metazoa > Chordata > Lepidosauria > Squamata > Viperidae > Daboia > Daboia siamensis. Next base: position 54,598 of record JAKJMR010000398.1, read on the forward strand.
TTCTGTAAAAAGGTTAAGTGGAAATGATTAGCGCTGTGCAAAGTTTTGAAGATGCTTTGCCTTGACAAAAGGCCCTGGAAGTACCCCTTTGAAGCAACACACCAGGAGTTGCCTCTTGAAAGCGATTTTGATCAAAGAGTTGGAAACAATTTCCCATGATTTGAAGTCTTTTCTGGCTATTGGAACTGCGTGCCTTGTATTTTGATTAATTTAAATGTTTCTTTAGCATATGAGAGGGATGCGGTGGCTCAGTAGGTTAGGATGCTGAGCTTGTCGATCAGAAGGTCGGCAGTTTGGCGGGTCGAATCCCGAGTGCCGCATAGCAGAGTGAGCGCCTGTTACTCGTCCCAGCTTCTGCCAACCTAGCAGTTCGAAAGCAGGTAAAAATGCAAGTAGAAAAATAGGGAGCGCTCCGGTGGGAAGGTAACAGCGTTCCGTGCGCCTTTGGCATCTAGTCATGCCGGCCACATGACCACGGAGATGTCCTCGGACAAGCGCCGGCTCTTCGGCTTTGAAACGGAGATGAGCACCGGCCCCTAGAGTCGGAAACGACTAGCACGCGTGTGCGGGGGAACCTTTACCTTTACCTTTACCTTTAGCATATGAGAGAGGGAGGGAGGGAGGGAGGGAGAGAGAGGGAGAGAGAGAAAGAGAGAGAGAGAAGAAAAAAAAAAACAAATCTTGTATACAGGCAAGATCATCCAAGCCTAATTTTTAAACCCATCTTTAAAATCCTGATCACATATGATATCCATCGGTCTTCCTATTCTATAGAGAGCCAGCTCAAAAATCAGAAGACACATTGGTAATCCGAAGTAGCAAAGGTTTATAAATCCATAACTTTAAAAGAAACACAGATGTTTCTGTGGCATCAGGTCCAACATTTTAGAGCTTTAACATTTGATAATGTCTTCTTAATTACTCTTTTTTTTAAAAAAAAGAAAACAAAAACTGTGTAAGCGAAGACCTCTGGAAGATAGCCCATCCTTTGAGCTCTTGTGCATAAATTGTGTTGAATGCTTGAACCAATGCAACAGAGCTACTCTGTGATAAGATGGGCAGCCAATAAATTTAACAAATAAATAGAATAAACTACACATCTAATAAATAAATAAAATAAACTACAACCAGTAGAACTTTTTAGCCGTGGCTAGGACCGTGACCTCATCCCTGGACTGAAGGACCATAATTAAAAGTCAGGTTCATTCTTCTACTGCTCTACTTATTCTTCTACTCTATGCATTAAAGCATTATCTTGAGCCATGACTAGCTTCAACTTACATTTCATTTCTCCTAAAACACATTAAGCACTTAGTTGTTTTTATGTTCTAAATTGTAGAGGACATTTTGATCTGGCAATAAAAACCCAAAACTTTATAATGTCAATACAGAGAATATTTTTTTAAAAAAACAACAACAAACAGAGACAACCTATAATATTACTCTGGTTGCTGCTTCGAATATCACAGAACTGGCAGAAAAAAATGATCAAAATTTGTATTTAATTCTCCCCACCCAACAAAACTTTAAATAAAATAATAATAATAATAAAGTAAATCTGCGTAAGTAAATTGTAAGCATTAGCCCTAGATGAAAAGAACAGTTAAAAATTTTCATCGTTAGGTTGTTCTCCATCAAATTCCCTGACTTGAGAACTGTACAGAGAATAATCACTGAAAACTTAATTGTTTGGTGGACATAATAGAAAGATGCTATCTTAGGTTTTTTGAAATCTGTGCATCCTCCACTTCTCCAGGATTTTGAACCACATTTATATAGTAAATAATTCCTTCCTAATGAGGAAAGCGAACACTGAAAATCAACATACCCAACTCCAAATATTTCGATTTCTTCCTGTAAAGTTAACTGAAACAAATAGCTGCCGTCGTAACATGTTTATCTTTAAATGCTGAAGGAAACAATTGTTTCTGTACTGTATTGTTCGAAAATATTAAAAATGATGTTTTGTTCCTTCTTCATCTTAGCCCGCCAGAATAAAAATGTCTCGAAGAGAAGCTGCACCCTTGTTAACCTATTGTTTTAAAAGCAGTGGAAACTTTTAGATGTCATTGTTCTAGCAAATGTGTACTTAATTTAAAATTTAAGATAGGGATTTATTCATGAACGTGTGGGCCACCTTAGATTGCTGTTGAGGCTCAGAGCCTCTGTGTGGAAATCCATCCAAAGAAACCACAATTGAATCGTGACCTAATTTGTGTTTCTTTTTGTACATATGGAGAGCACCAAGCAGGGCAGAGATGGGAGGAAGAAATAAGCCAGTTTCTGATTGTAAGTACCTACTAGGGCTTTCCCCCCAAGCATAGTATCACGGGTCATGTGACCAAGGCCACTCTTTCATCTAATATTTTGTTGTGCCTCTCTATTTCTTTACCCTAGTTGGGAAAGAACATTAATGTCAAGTGCAGGAAAATCAGGAAGGCAGGCAGTTCAAAAGAATATGGGTTTATCACAAGTTAACAACTCTCTAGAACAGGGGTAGGCAACCTTGGCTCTTTTATGACTCATGGACTTCAACTCCCAGCATAGCTGACTCAGGAATTCTGGGAGTTGAAGTCCATGAGTCATAAAAGAGCCGAGGTTGCCTACCCCTGCTCTAGAAGAATCTGAACTGACTACTAACAATCAAAGCAAATTGGTGGTAGATAAGAGTCAATGGAATTCAAGGTGGAATGAACTTACCGGTAGATCTTTTTTTTGTGTGTGTGTGTACAAAGGGACACATCTGACCCTTCCCTTGGGCTCAGCCTGGTCAACTCCTACATTTAGAAGAGTTTTGATCAGTCACTAAATATGAAATTGGAGCTAGGCTTTGTACCCTGTCCAAAAATGTTTGACATCCCATTTCTTAATCTTGTTCTTCTAAGGAAACCATAGTCCATGCTGGATGAAAAAGAAAACCATCGTAATATGATAGTCGCTTCCCATGCTCCCTTGGACAATTCTGTACTCAGTTTCCTTATGACTCTAAGTAGAGACCAGATTATTGTTCCCACCATGTGAAGGCTGTCCGGATTCAGGTGGAACAAGAGCTCCTTCAGACCAGCTAGGAAAAATTCCAGTTCCAACCTTTTCCATGGGGGTCTACACTGGTTGATGAGCCATGTTGTAGGTTTCCTAGTTTTTGGCTCTGAGCATACTTTCCTCATTAGGTGGCCAAAATTTTGGCCACCTAATGAGAAGGAAGGACTCACTGGAGAAGAGCCTAATGCTGGGAAAGGTTGAGGGCAAGAGAAGAAGGGGACAACAGAGAATGAGGTGGCTGGATAGAGTCACTGAAGCAGTAGGCATGAGCTTAAACGGACTCCAGAAGATGCTAGAGGACAGGAAGGCCTGGAGGAACGTTGTCCATGGGGTCACGATGGGTCGGACACAACTTCACAAGTAACAACAACAACATACTTTCCTCCATTTTCCATTATGGTGCTCTTTTTATCGGCATCCCGCTCGCAGCACCAACTGTTTTCTGAAATCCTTGCATTGCCAGTTAATTTGGAATTTGCAAGGTGGATTATCGAAGCAGGAGAACATCAAAAGAAAAGGGAGGTTTGACAGAAAACGGGCAAGAAGCAACGGGTGGAAACTAATCAAGGAGAGAAGCAAACTGGAATCAAGGAGAAAATTCCTAGCAGTGAGGACAATCAACCAGTGGAACGCCTTGCCTCCAGAAGTTGTTGGTGCTCCATCACTGGAGGATTGTAAGAAGAGACTGGACATGGTATAGGGTCTCTTTTTGGAGCAGGGGGTTGGACTGGAAGACCTCTGAGGTCCTTTCTGACTCTGTTACTCTGTATGGTCTTTATGTTCTACTATTGGACAAGAAGCCCTTCCTCCAGGTGCCATAGTGAGCCTACGTGGTGAGGAAGTCTCTGCAAATCATTGCACTAAGGGGCCCTTTTCGGTTTTATAAGCCCCAAAACATGTCTTTCTTCCTCCATATGCAGAGTTGCCCATCTGAAGCCTCAGCAAAGGAAAGCTGTTAATGAGGATTAAATGACCACTAGGCATTGGTCACCTGCTTGGACAAAGAAGGAAAAAGAACTGATTAGAGGTTAGAGTAAACCTGTGTAAACAAAGGCATGGAATCAAAATCACATAAAGTATTAGTACCGCTTTATAAAGCCTTAGTAAGGGCACATCTGGAATACTGCATTCAGTTTTGGTTTGTTGTTGTTAGCTGCGAAGTCATGTCTGACCCATTGTGACCCCATGGACAATGTTCCTCCAGGCCTTCCTGTCCTCTACCATCTTCTGGAGTCCATCTAAGCTCATGCCTACTGCTTCAGTGACTCCATCCAGCCACCTCATTCTCTGTTGTCCCCTTCTTCTCTTGCCCTCAACCTTTCCCAGCATGAGGCTCTTCTCCAGTGAGTCCTTCCTTCTCATTAGGTGGCCAAAGTATTTGAGTTTCCACTTCAGGATCTGGCCTTCTAAAGAGCAGTCAGGGTTGACCTCCTCTAGGACTGACCGGTTTGATCGCCTTGCAGTCCAAGGGACTCGCAGGAGTCTTCTCCAGCACCAGAGTTCAAAGGCCTCCATTCTTTGCAGTTTTGGTTACCACATGACAAAAAAAAAATGTTGAGTTTGGAAAAAGTGCAAAGAAGAACAACTAAGATGATTAAGTGCCTGGAGACAAAAAATAATAATAATAATAATATAAAGAACGATTGCAGGAATTGGGTATGACCAGTCTAGAGAAAAGAAGGACTAAGGATGAAATGATAGTAGTATACAAATATTTGAGGGACTGCAACAAAGAAGAAATGGACAATTCATTTTCCAAAGCACCAGAAGGCAAGACAAGAAACAACGGATGGAAACTAATGAAGGAGAGAAGCATCCTGGAATTAAGGAGAAACTTCCTAACAGTGAGGACAATTCACCAGTGGAACAGCTTGCCTCCAGAAATCGTGGGCGCTCCATCACTGGAGATTTTAAAGAAGAGACTAGACATTCACCTGTCTGATATGGTATAAAGTCTCCTGCTTGAGTAGGGGGCTGGACTAGAAGACCTCCAAGGTCCCTTCCAGCTCTATTATGATTGATTTAATTGTATTTTCTCATAACTTGCAAGAGTAAATAGGAGGAACTGGCTTCTCTTAGCAGCCTGTCTTCCGGGTGTTTAATAGCAAAATACAGGTGAATCACAGGATTTCCCCCCCTCCAATGTTTGCTATTTATGTTGCTTAGTAATAATGTAGCTCCATTTTCATATTTTGCTTAATGGTGCATGAACGCTTCATAGTGGCCTTTTGGAATTTACATTATGGTTTGATTTTTTTATGAGCTGTTTGGGGGTTCTGGTGTTATTTTGTGGGCTTCATTTCTTTTTTTCTTTTTTCTTTTTAACCAGAGAGATTTTGTTGTGTTTTACCTGTTCATCAACCAGGCATTGAAATCATTTGGTGATGATGATGATGATGATGATGATGATGATAATGATGATGATAATGATTTACTTGAGTGTTTGGAGCCTGTGTTGTGGATGGGATCATTTTTAGCACAGTCTAGGAAACCACCTCGGAGAGCAAAAAATAGCTCTTCAGCTTTCAATCTGTCAAGAAGGATACTCCTTCAAGAGAAGGTCTTTTCTGATGTCAGCCTTTGATCTCCAATGGAGAAAATTATTTATATATATACACAGACGCTTGGATGTTAGTTTTCTTTGCATGGAGATACTTGATTGCAGTTTGCAGTTCTTCTCCAGCATCCTCAAAGAATGACTTTTAATTAGATATTCCATTGAGTTACCAGACTCACATTTTTTTTTCCTTTTCTTCTAACTTTGCTCCATTTAAATACTCATTTATTTCAAAGGATTCTATGCCAAATCTTTCTTTGTCAAATCACATTGTGGAGCGGAGTACGATAGTATAAACAAAGTCTTGTCATTTTTTTGCAGATATTGTTATTTGAAACTTGGATAGGAAGAAGGACCCTATTATATTCATTGGCTACATCCTTTTGAAAACTCATAAAAATTATGAGTTAGAACAGCTAAGCAAAGTCAGACCAAGACAGCATATGGACTGTCGCAATATCCAGGCGATTGGATCTGAAATTAAAATTATATTGGAAAGTGTAGTGTTCGGTACGGCGACACATGACTCGGAGACAGGTATTGGGTTATTCTGTTTATTCTGATACATTCTGACTCGCATGGCCCCGGTATCCCTTATATGTCCGGCCAGTGCCGGGCGCTAGCCAACCCCCTGGCTGCAATCTCCCGTCTTGCCTCAGACACCCAACCCGGTGTCCAAGAATTCCCACCGGCTGGACAGGTGCATACAGAACAGAAAGAAACATTGGGAAATCAGTGTTGCTAAGAAGCTACATGGACATAGCTATGTCACCGCTCAAGAAAGTCCTCATTCCATTTTTCCAGCATTAGAATTTGGGACTTTCATAGTCGATCTGTTTCCATTTCTTCTTTCAGCATTTTAACACGTCAGAACTCCACATATTTGTTTCTCTGGCTTCAGGGAAACGCAATCGACAGCTCATGTTATTTTGAGCTGTTCCATAAAACACAAATGTTTTGCACAATTGTGATTGTTCTGCCTGCTCCCTTTTCTATACCTTATTTTGTTTTGGAGCCCCAGTCTCTGCATTTCTGGTGCAGTTGCTGTGTTGTTGTTGTTTTTTCTCCATTCTTTCTTTTACATACTGGCGGCACGTTTGAGAAAAGAAAGAAAATAAAAATAAAAATCACCACTCCAGGTGGAAAGGGAGAATTTATTTATTTATTTACTTTGCAGACTGCGCCCCATGAACGTTGTGGAATGCCTTTCTAAGAAATCGTTCTCTTTTTTTTTTCTCCTTTTCTCTTTTGTAAAAACTGTACTGCGCTGTGGTTTTGTGAGGGTTTATTATTATTGTTATTATTATTAAGGGACATGGTGGCTCAGTGGTTAGGACGCTGAGCTTGTTGATAAGAAGGTCGGCAGTTTGGCAGGTCGAATCCCGAGTGCCGTGTAGCAGAGTGAGCGCCTGTTACTCGTCCCAGCTTCTGCCAACCTAGCAGTTCGAAAGCACGTAAAAATGCAAGTAGGAAAATAGGGACCACTCCGGTGGGAAGGTAACAGCATTCCGTGTGCCTTTGGCGTCTAGTCATGCCGGCCACATGACCACGGAGACATCCTCGGACAAGCACTGGCTCTTCGGCTTTGCAACAGAGATGAGCACCGGCCCCTAGAGTCGGAAATGACTAGCATGCATGTGCGGGGGAACCTTTATCTTTACCTATTATTATTATTATTGTTATTTTTCATAGTGATGAATTTTATTTTCAAGAAAAGTGTAGAAAACCATGCAATAACAGTGTCATGGTTCCGACAGGTGAAACTCTTCAAAGAACTTCGAGGCATTGTTTGCCTTAAAGAATCTTTATTTGAGAAGCATAGCATCGGCACGTGCATGGTCGAAGCCAAAATCTGAATTCCCCTCCCCTGAGCACATAGTATCAAAGCACAATTCCCTCCTCCAGTTAATGGTCATAAATCACATTCCCCAATTAGTTTGAAACGCAGGCTTTCCCTCCAGTTCTTCAACCCGCCATTTCTTATCATCTCTTATTTCAAAAAGCCTGGGTTCACACACTATTACAGTATTGTTCTGTCTAACTAATTCCCATGCACATTCTTCCTCCTCCTCGCCCAGGATCATCTAATTCTAACTCTAAGAGTAACACACAAGTATAAGAAAAAGGCTGCATCTCCACGTGTTGTCAAAGCAAGAACACCCGATGTTAGCAGCATTGACAAACAGCTTTATGAAAGGTAAAAATCCTCACACCCTAACACAACACTAATAACAGTGATAACATAAAAACACACACACACAAAAAGATGTTGGCACTCTGGAAAGAGTGAAGGCCAGATGGAACAATGGATGGAAACTGATCAAGGAGAGATTCAACCTAGAAATAAGGAGAAATTTCCTGACAGTGAGAATGGTTAATCAATGTAATCAATGGGTAGAGATTAGGTATTTAATATGTATTGTTAAGTAAAACAAATGGACTGAGACAACACACACACACACACATATATATAAAGTATATATATATATATATATATATATATATATATATATATATATATA
>JAKJMR010000398.1:88003-98627 GCA_024449315.1 Daboia siamensis
CTATCTATCTATCTATCTATCTATCTATCTATCTATCTATCTATCTGTTATCTATATCATCTATCTATTAACTATCATATATATGTATTATCTATCTATCATATATCTGTCTGTCTCTCTGTCTATCTATCTCATTTATCCTTTGGCTGCAGGAAATTTCTTCCATATTGTCTGGAATGTCATCAGGATTTCATCTTGACTCAAATGAATCTTTCTCATAGTATCTCTCAAGTCATTTAGGCACACAACTAGGAAGATTGATCATCTGCAGTTTTCATTTTGCTTTTACTTCTTACATCAGGGGCCTTCAAACTTGGCCCTTTTATGACTTGTGGACTTCAACTCCCAGAATTCCTCAGCCAGCCACACTGGCTGAGGAATTCTGGGAGTTGAAGTTCATAAGTCATAAAAGGGCCAAGTTTGAAGACCCCTGTCTTACATGGATTCTTCCTACATGGGTTCAATGGATCTTCTTCTTCTTCTTTTTCTTTTCTGGGAAGCCCTTTTGTAAAAGTGTCACAGCACCAAACGGAAACAGAATCCGCAGAAAGGCTGTTTCTCCTTGTCTTCTCTAAAACCTCCAAACAATAATCAGAACCCTTCGCCTCTTCACTTTTCCTTATTTCCGCACCCTTACCGGCTCCTTCTGCACTTTGGATTACTACCGCCATTTTAAGCCATTGCGGTTTAGTGGAGAAGCCAGATAGGAGCTCTTCTTTAATTCTCGTTCTGAGTAATTGCTTTGGTAGATATAATCAGTGTTAAAGGGAGTAAAGTACAAAATAATTAAAGTAGTAAAGCCTGATGCAATCTCATGAACAGTTGAAGCATAGCAGGTTTTACGACTCTATGAAGGGGAAACCGGCTTGCTTCTGAGGGTGTCTTGTAAGGTGATGGATCTTTGTATCTTCTTATTGGCAGCTGACCTAGGAAGCAAATGGACTTTACTAAGGCAAATATGGCTCCTTTCATTCCTAGATCAATGCCTCAATTACATGCTTTAATCCCTAGCTACACCTCATAAGACAACCATCCATGTAATATATATAAAGGTAAAGGTTCCCCCGCACATGCGTGCTAGTTGTTTCCGACTCTAGGGGCCGGTGCTCATCTCCGTTTCAAAGTCGAAGAGCCAGCACTTGTCCGAGGACGTCTCTGTGGTCGTGTGGCCGGCATGACTAGATGCCAAAGGCGCACGGAGCGCTGTTACCTTCCCACCGTAATGGTCCCTATTTTTCTACTTGCCTTTTTGCGTGCTTTCGAACTGCTAGGTTGGCAGAAGCTGGGATAAGTAACAGGCGCTCACTCTGTTATGCGGCATTTGGGATTCGACCCGCCAAACTGCCGACCTTCTGATCGACAAGCTCAGCATCCTAACCCACTGAGCCACCGCATCCATTTATATATATATATATATATATATATATATATATATATATATATATATATATATATATATATGTATGTATGTATGTATGTATGCATGCATGCATGTATATGTATATGTATATGTATATGTATATATCCAATTCTTTCCCCACTTTTACCTATTTTTAATTATTTCATTTATTTTTGTCCATTTGGTCCCTCCCTCCCTCATTTTTTTTTCCTCCCTCATTCCATTTTTCCTTTCTTCTCCTTCCTTCCTTCCTTCCTTCCTTCCTTCCTTCCTTCCTTCCTTCCTTCCTTCCTTCCTTCCTCTTTCAGGAAAATATTTTTTTGGGGAAAAAGCCACCATATTTCTCACAATACATTCAGAAGACACTGATCTTTTTAGATATTTTTTTTTTTTAAATCATGAATGAATTGAAAAGGTTGATGCAGTAAAGAATGATAATGTGACAAAAGAAAAGATAACTTGATCTGACAATAAGAAGATGAAGAGATTATTAGAATTATTATGTGGAATTACCTGTAGTTTGTTTTCAACAGAAAAAAAACAAAGAATGACAAATTTTGATCCAATTGGCCATTTGGCCCTAGTAAAAACCCACGCAGAAGTGGCGTCAAGTTTGTTGAAAGTTTTATTTGTCCAAGGATATGGGGGAAGAGCGAATTGCATGGAAAACAGGCACCAGGGGCTAAAATGCTAAAATTTTATCTGTGTTTTCTTTTTTTTTTATTACCTTGTTTTATTAGTTTTTGTTTTATGCTGCTGTGTAATCAAGTTTTCTGAGTAATGCACAAGAAAGCTAAAAATATAAAATAAACAGTGGCAATAAAGCCATAGCTAAAACCAGCAACAGAGATTTTTTTTTTTAAAGAAAAAAGTGGTCATGCATAATAACGACATCACCAGTAAAAATCAATGGCAGGCATAAAATGTACAGACCTCTGAAAATATGAAACTGTTTCTGAAGGATCTTGGAAAAGAGGGCCTTTAGTGGTTCCCAAAGGACTGCAATCTAGACTTTTCAGAAGTATATAATAATAATAATAATAATAATAATAATAATAATAATAATAATAATAAAGTTGGAAGGGACCTTGGAGGTCATCTAGTCCAACCCCCTGCTCAGGCAGGAAACCCTATTCCATTTCAGACAAGTGGCTGTCCAGTCTCTTCTTAAAAATTTCCAGTGTTGGAGCATTCACCGCTTCTGGAGGCAGGTCGTTCCACTGGTTAATTGTTCTAACTGTCAGGAGGTTTCTCCTTAGTTCTAGGTTGCTTCTCTCCTTGGCTAGTTTCCATCCGTTGCTTCTTGTCCTGCCTTCAGGGGCTTTGGAGAATAGCTTGACTGCCTCTTCTTTGTGGCAGCCCCTGAGATATTGGAACACTGCTATCATGTCACCCCTCACCCTTCTCTTCATTAAACTAGACATATCCAATTCCAGCAACTGTTCCCCATATGTTTTAGCCTCCAGCCCCCTAATCATCTTTGTTGCTCTTCTCTGTACCCTTTCTAGAGTCTCGACATCTTTTTTACATCGTGGTGACCAAATGTTCCTCAGACAAAAGTTGTCACCACTGAAGATGATCTTTGTGTAAGAGAAGAGCAGGCAGAACTGAGGAGCAGAGTGAAACACCCCATCTGTTTAGAGTCGTTGTGTTTCCACAACTGCACCAAGTCAAATCCTTTATGAAATCCATTCAGCCTTATCTCAATGGAAATTTAGTGTTGGACTTTAGTTGACCAGATTCTTGCTTGGGGGAAAAAAAAAAAATTCTAGGTTGCAGCCTTACAAAGATCCCGATTCTTTGTCTTGTAAGCCAACGAATTCACCTTTTATAACAAGATCTCCAGAAAGGGTGTTAGAGGTTCTCCTTATGATCCAAGATGGTAAATATGGGATACATCCTGTGTAACATGCGTGGGACACTAAGAAAGATCAGTCAGGCTTAGCTCTTGAATAGGCTATCTCAAGAAAATTGAAAGTCAATGTCATGCTGTGGTTAAGGTGGTTGAGTTTGAATATGGCTGAGAAAACCAAGGGTTAGTCTAATCTCAACCTCAAAATTCACTAGGTGATCTTCAGCTGATCATACAGACTCATTGTGAGGACAACATATAAATAAATAGTACATAAACTGACTTGGGCTCCTGCAGGGAAGCCAAGATAGAAGATTAGCATAGAAAATAAAATAGAATAGAAGAGAGAATAAAGAATGGAACAGGACAGAACAGGACAGAACAGAACAGAATAGAATAGAATAGAATAGAATAGAAAATATGGAATGGAATGGAATGGAATGGAATAGAATAGAATAGAATAGAATAGAATAGAATAGAATAGAGTAGAGTAGAGTAGAGTAGAGTAGAACAGAACAGAACAGAACAGAACAAAATAGAATAGAAAATATGGAATAGAATAGAATAGAATAGAGTAGAATAGAATAGAATAGAATAGAATAGAATAGAATAGAATAGAATAGAATAGAATAGAATTAGAATAGAATAGAATTCTTTATTGGCCAAGTGTGACTGGACACACAAGAAATTTGTCTCTGATGCATAAGCTCACAGCGTACATATATACAGCAAGTAATAGATCATAGATCATAAATCACAGTTACTGTATAATAGTTAATAATAAATTACAAACAATAACTGATAAATCATAAGAAACAAATAGGAGAAGATAGTAGGAAAGATGAGAGGATGCGACAAGATGAGAAGTGAGACAGTGATGTGGGGATTAAGTGTTTGGCAGAGTGATGGCAGTTGGGGGGGGGGAAACTACCTTTATGTCTGGTTGTTTTGCCATTCACTACTCTATAGGTGGCTCAGTGGGTTAGGACACTGAGCTTGTCAATGAGAAGGTCGGCAGTTTGGCGGGTGTAATCCTGAGTGCTATGTAACAGAGTGAGCGCCTGTTACTCATCCCAGCTTCTGCCAACCTAGCAGTTCGAAAGCACGTAAAAATGCAAGTAGAAAAATAGGGACCACTCCGGTGGGAAGGTAACAGCGTTCCGTGCGCCTTTGGCGTCCAGTCATGCCGGCCACATGACCACGGAGACGTCCTCGGACAAGCGCTGGCTCTTTTCCTTTGAAACGGAGATGAGCACCGGCCCCTAAAGTCGGAAACGACTAGCACACCTGTGCAGGGGAACCTTTACCTTTTTACTCTATAGGGGCATCCTGAAGGGAGCAGTTGGAATAGATTATGTCCAGCTTGTGAGGGGTGTGTGAATATTTTCTAAGCCCTCTTCCTGGGTTGTGCAGTATACTGGTCCTCAATGGAAGTCACGCTGGTGGTGATTTTTTTTTTCTGTTGAGGTTTGTTTCTCTCCTGTTTGGTTGCCTTACCAAGCCAGACACTGTACTGAGGTGCAAATGATAATTAATATCAAGATTAATTATTTGCAATATTTTTTTATCACCATGCACATGTATACATCTGAACCAGAGGACCAGCGAAAGCTTATATTAGGTAGATATGCTTTAAATGGTTACTTTTTATTGCTTATTATGATATTTTAGCAATAAACGGCTGTTTTTTATCCATCCCGGTGTTCGAAGATTTTATACTTTATATATACTTGGTGTATTCGGGTCTTTTCCTGTGTAAGATTGAGGGTGTCTTGGCGACGTTTCCACGAGGTCCCACTCGTCATCTTCAGGCTGGTGTCTTTATATATATATAAAGGTAAAGGTAAAGGTTCCCCCGCACATGCGTGCTAGTCATTTCCAACTCTAGGGGCCAGTGCTCATCTCCGTTTCAAAGCCGAAGAGCCGGCGCTTGTCCGAGGACATCTCCGTGGTTATGTGGCTGGCATGACTAGACGCCAAAGGTGCACGGAACGCTGTTCCCTTCCCACCGTAGTGATCCCTCTTTTTCTACTTGCATTTTTACGTGCTTTCGAACTGCTAGGTTGGCAGAAGCTGGGACGAGTAACAGGCGCTCACTGTGCTACGCGGCACTCGGGATTCGACCCACCAAACTGCCGACCTTCCGATCAACAAGCTCAGCATCCTAACCCACTGAGCCACCGCGTCCCTTCATATATATATACACACACACTATATTATATGACCTTATAAGATGTTAAGCTCAACTCAACTCAAAAGATACACACCAGTAATTTGAAATGAAATTAGACAACTGGCGCTGGATTGAAATAATGCAATTGTATCAGCCAAAAATCTAACTGATTAAAAAAAAAAGTGTTGCTAAGTCAAGGACTACTTTTATCTGGTCTTTCTTTCCCCCAGTTACAGACTCTCACTTGTCCTGGAAACACACAATTCAGATTGACAAGGGTTCCATTGTTCAATCCAGTTTCCCCTGAGTACACGGCAGCATGTTCCTTAGCATACTGTATAGGATCTCGTTGTGTGAGACAAAATGGCAACCTGCAAGAAGCAGAAATGCTCAAGACAGCCTGGGAGTCAAAATTAACACTGGGGTTTCCACCAGCAAGTCTGGACTACTATAATAATCCTGTTATTATTATTATTTTTTTTCTCAGCGCGAGTTGCGGTTAGTGTTTCAATTTAGACTAAAAACAAACGACATTTTGGCTAAGCTGTGTCTTTTTGCCTTTTCAAAGGGACTATACGATAGGGACTCTTGTCTCTATCGATCTGAATTTTGGCAGGTTTTGGTCTCTTGAATCGCATCGAAACTCTTCCCAAGTATATGGGGCGAAAAAAAATGTTAGAAGCTGCTGAAAAAAGATCTGAATTTCCACTGAAGGAACTGGAAAAGGAGACGACTCGGAAACATCCATATTAATTCAATAACAAGTAAAGCGTAAACAATCTTCCCAATAGCAAATAATCTTTCTCAGTAGCAAAAGAAAGAAATAAAATCGTGTTTCAAAAAAGAAACTCCAGGCAATATTTTAGATTAGATTTCAGCTAGTTCGCGTCGCTGTTTGCTGAGCACAATATAAAACTCTTCTGGCACTTTCGAAAGCTGTTGTGTCTTTTGTGGGCATCCTAGGATGATTGTGGAGCAAGAGCAAAGCTTGCTGTCCCGTTCACACATTTTGGAATCGTGTCTAAAATGTTGTATCTTTACACGACTGTGGCTGGGCACTCCAGCGTAAACCTTGCATTGCAAGAATATCAGAGAGATAATGGCAATCACACAAATGTCACTCCGCTTCACAACTGGATATGAATTCGATTCGATGGTTCTGCAATTCCGCGACGAGTCCACGAGGCTAAAATGTTGTTGACTTGTCAGGCTCCAAAAAGCAAGGGAGACACGTTGAGATTCTCTAAGCAATTTCCTTTATTGTTTTTTTTTTTCCACTTATAGACAGACATCTTGCTGAACTAAAGCAAAATGCTCGCGCCATTAAACGTATACTCTGGGAAGTGTTAGAGGGGAGTTGTCTTAGCTCTCTTGCTCTGAACTGCAATGTCTCTCGTCCATGGAGATTTTCAGTCATCCAGGTCGTCGTTGTCCCAAGATATTTTTTTTTTCCAGGAGGCAACCATCTAGTCAGAGCTGAAGAAGCTTCTTGTATGAGAAGTGAAACATCTTCAAAGAAAAAACAAAAATGTTCAGTGGCCTCCTGAAAAAAGCGCCTTTGGGACAACCACACCTGGAGGACCGAGAATCTCCATAGACGTTTAGCTATGCGCTTTGGGATGAGCGCCCTTCGAATGGAGGACGAACGGATTTCCAGAAAACATTGCAGACTCCAGGAACCATTTGCACTTCAGTTTGAGATTCAGACAACCCAGACAAATCCCCAACACCCTGCGCCCGCCTTCAACAGTGACAGGACCCAGGGCAGAAAACATCCTGCAGCCAAGATGGCCCCACACCCATTTGCACCACTCAGGTGACCCCGAGGACACAGGTCAACCTCCAAATGGCCTCAGCGGCTCTCTAAAAGAAGGCAAATGACCAGCTCTCTGCAAGGAGTATAAATCCTTCCGTTCCCCCACCATCCAGTCAGAGCTGAAGAAGCTTCTGGGATGAAAAGCGAAACGACTTCAAAGAAAAACCAGAATGTCCAGTTGCCTCCTGAAAAAAAAGCCCCGTTGGGACTGCAATGTCTCTTGATCCTCTGGAGTGCAGCCCCTCCCTCCTGGGAATCCAGACCACACTCCACCCCACCAACTCTTCTTCGCAAGCTCACGAATGCTTCAGCTGATGTCACTCTTCACGGACATCTTGTTTGGTGAAACCGTTCTTCCTCTAGTCCATTAGCTTTAGGCATCTTCCTTCTGAATGTGTTCATATCACACTCAACCTGATGCCTATCAAGACCTTTGCTTCTTTTGCAGAAGAGTATCATAGGAATCTCTTCCAGGTCTGGATTTGTAAGCTCTGTATCTCCTTTTCTGCCTTTCCTATTCCCTCGTACCGATTGCACGACATTATTATTTCTTCCGCCAATGCAACTCTCCTAGATATGATGCTAAAGGTCTTCCGTAATCCTGGATTCCAAAAAATAAAAAAATAAAAAAAAATGCTTTTATCTGGAGCTACTGGAAATTGAAAGCTGGAGGGCCTTCTGTCTTGTCAAAAGATGTGCTGTGCCTTTTTTTCCCCCCTGTTCTGGGTATCTCAATATTACGATGAGGATAAACTGTGAGATGATGAGTCAAAATCCTCCAGAATGATCACACCGCGAGGATTTATTTATTTTTATTTATTTATTTATTTATTTTTTTCTGTGAAGAAAAGGAAACGGTGTGTTCAGCCATGGAAGACATCTGCCAGATTTATTTAATTTTTTTGTACGTTGTTTTGCAAAATGAAAGACAAACTTTTTTTTTTTAAAAAAAAGCACAGGATTGGAAGAGAAATTGACCAACACAACTGACTTGAGATGAAAAAGGAATTTGGAAATTTAAGTACGGTACACACACACACACACACACACACACACACACACACACAAACAAATTTCTAAATTTTATTTATTTATTTTTATTTTTATTACATTTATATCCCGCCCTTCTCCGAAGACTCAGGGCGGCTTACAAGCTTAGCAGTAGCCTTCATTCTATGTATATGCCTGCTTATTAGAGCTTTCACACACACCCCAAGCGGCATTATTAAATTCATATACAAACATACATACGTACATATACATACACATACACACACACACACACACACACACACATACAATATCTGTATACAGTAAAGATTCTGTTTATCAATCTATTGGGAGAAGACGTTCCATTAAAACTAGTAGCCCATTAAACCCAAATTTAGACAATTAATGCCATTTGCACAAATTTACCTCATTTACACAATCAGATAATCTTCTTTAAAACAGATGGGATCTTTTCCCTTCTGTCAAAACTCACTGCAACCAGTCCTGGATGAGGGAGGAGAACAAACATAATCAAGCATGCTATTTATTATTTCTTTGCTTATTGCCCTGCCCTAAGTGGAAACACATCCTCCTTTTTTTAAAAAAAAAAAATATTTAAAAAATATTTTGTTTAACTTAGTCAAATGATTCTCATCTGAGAAAAAAAAAATATGTTGTGAGACAATTCCGCGCTTGGCATGGGGAGTTTTAGAAATGTCGCTTCATTATCCCGTGTGCTAATGCTGACTTGGCATTTTGGAGTAAGTCGGTTTGCTTTGGTAGGGTCTGTTTATTAAGAGTGGTAAAGTGGGCTGCAACCAGTTGAAGCTTCCCTTGACTAGTAAAGTTTTTTTTCTTCTCTGCTCCGCTGGGGTGTATTTCCGTTCTTACAAAAATAACATATAGTTTATTGCCAGCACAGGTAGAGAGTTGACCTAGATGACCCAACTATGCAGGTTAGGTTTTCGAGTCCATCTTACAGAGTGTGTTTCAACCATGAGTATTTCTGCAAGATATGCGGAAGAGTATTTTTCCAACCCTTTCTTTCTTCTTTAAGTTATGAGATGGATTGAAAGGCAAGGCTGTGTGTTCTACCACGAGAGGCTTTCTTTTTTTCCCCCCCCCCCAAAAAAAATAAATAAAAAGAAACTTATTTAAAACGCTCTTAGGTGGAGGAGGAATTTCAATGCAGCGGTTTTCCAGTGCACGCCAAAACTCCTAATTATCATCTCATCTCTGCATACATTTTGTTTAATGATATATTATGTGACCCACAAGTCCTTGAAGGAACACAGTATGTTGTTTGGTTTTGTTTTTGAAAACATTGAAATGGGCAGCTAAATAACTTGGGTAGACCTAATCTTACCAATCCATTGGTCAATAAAACAGGCATGGCAATGACATGTTATGGGTTTGGGGGTTTTGCCACTCGTGTTTGAGTGAGAACCAAGATTGCATGAAAGGAAGTGCAACCTATTTATATTTATAACTGTATCAGTAACAGCAACACGTTACTCGGAAGGAAAGTGAGAAGAGCTAAGGGTCAGATCTAGTAGGTTTGTGAACCAAGAATGACGAGAAACCTCACAAATATGGGTTAGACTGGGAAAAGGATAAAAAAGGGGCAGACGTGAACTCAAAGCAGACAGTATGGCATCCACAGACACTCACAAAGAGAAGAACTGGCCCTTACATCCAAGCCTCCGGCATAAAATTCCAGGACCGCTTTAACGTAAGGACTGCCATCGTCTGAAGTTTTCAAATGTAGTTTTTTTAAAAAAAATAAAATAAAATAAAACAAAACACCACAGTCCTTCTTTAAAACATCATTTGTGTCTTAAGATTTGGCCCCGATCCTGATGGGTTTCAGGAAATCCATCAGACATGTCAGCTGGCCTTCAGAATAACAGAATAAATAGAGAGAGAGAGAAAAAAAAAAACATATTTGAAAGGCACCTTGGAGATCTTCTGGTCCAATCCTAAAAGTTGTTCCAAAACAGCCACTTGTCTGAAATGGTATAGGGACCACCTCTCTGAGTAGGAAGACCTCCATGTTCCCTTCCACTCGAATAGAATAGAATAGAATAGAATAGAATAGAATAGAATATGCAATGGAATAGAATAGAATGGAATGGAATAGAATAGTATAGAATAGAATAGAATAGAATAGAATAGAATAGAATAGAATGGAATGGAATGGAATGGAATGGAATGGAATGGAATAGAATAGAAATAATGAATAGAAAATAGAATAGAATAGAATAGGATAGGATAGGATAGGATAGGATAGGATAGAATAGAAGAGAAGAGAAGAGAATAGAATAGAATAGAGTAGAGTAGAGTAGAGTAGAATAGAAATAATGAATAGAAAATAGAATAGAATAGAATAGAATA
>JAKJMR010000398.1:98727-111617 GCA_024449315.1 Daboia siamensis
AGAATAGAATAGAATAGAATAGAATAGAATAGAAATAATGAATAGAAAATAGAATAGAATAGAATAGAATAGAATAGAATAGAATAGAATAGAATAGAGCTGGACCTTGGAGGTCTTCTAGTCCAGCCCCCTGCTCAAGCAGGAGACCCCATACCATCTCAGACAAGTGGCTGTCCAGTCTCTTCTTGAAAGCCTCCAGTGATGAAGCGCCCACAACTTCTGAAGGCGACTTCTGTTCCACTGGTTGATGGTTCTCACTGTTAGGAAGTTTCTCCTTAATTCCAGGTTGCTTCTCTCCTTGATTGGTTTCCATCCATTGTTTCTTGTCTTGCTTTGGAAAATAAATTGACCCCCTCCTCCATGTGGCAGGCTCTCAAATACTGGAACACTGCTATCATGTCCCCCCTAGTCCTTCTTTTCTCTAGACTGGCCATACCCAATTCCTGCAACCGTCCTTCATTTATTTTATCCTCCAGTGCCCTAATCATCTTAGATAATCATTTAAGATAATAAATAAAGCAAGGGAAACCCTGGCATGAATTCTTCCCTCTGATAGCTTTGGTTACACGAATATTTTGCCACTGTTTTTCTTTTTATGCCTTGTCATAGAATTGTGATCTTTAGTGTTCTGTTTATAAATCTCCTTGTATCATTCTAAAAATCTTACTAATGGAGTATGTGAGTGTCTTAGAGTTGGTAATGGTTGGAGTAGCATATAAGCCCAGTAAATATACATACATACATACATTCATACACACATACATACATCTCTGAGCTTGGTTGTTTACTTGTAGACGTTTCATTACCAAACTAGGTAACATCATCAGGGCAATGTTATCTCGTTGGGTAATGAAACAAAATAAGTTACAGAAGGGGCATTTAGTATAACAGTCCAAAATGGAATGCTATTAATTTCTCCCTTTCTTTTTTTGAGTGTCATGATAAGTCTCAGTGTATCACGCAATTATCTTTCCATTTTAATTAACCTTTCGTTTGCCTGCTTCTCTGAATTTCCTTCCTTCCTTCCTTCCTTCCTTCCTTCCTTCCTTCCTTCCTTCCTTCCTTCCTTCCTTCCTTCCTTCCTCCCTTCCTCCCTCCCTCCCTCCCTCCCTCTCTCCCTCCCTCCCTCCCTCCCTCCCTCCCATATAACTAAAATTTGCAGCGAAATAAACACATCTTTAGGCAAATATGCATAAAAATGCATATCAAATCTTTTAATGTAACTCCCCTGGTTCAGCTGCCTGGATGTGATGCTAATTGTAGAGAAGGGCAGGAAAAACTACAAGGGGTGGGTTGTTGGTTTTTTGTTGTTGTTGTTGTTGTTTTTGGTCCCCTGGCACTTGTACATATATGCACTTACATGCGCCCACTGACATGCCACACTTTAACTTGGCATTTTTGTTAAACAGTACAGTCTCACAAGTCCTAAAAGTCTACCAATAGGTTTTCATGACAGCAGTAGCACATTAGTGCTGTATTACCAAAATAACTTTTATTTTACTATCAGGCAAGTATGGCAGGGACTGGAGCACTTAACCAACTATAAGGGCAGCACGAGGAGCATGGTAAACACCGATGCCTTGTTGGCTGAGGAGCTGAATGTCTTCTTCGCCCGCTACGAGGTTAAAAGACCAGAGCCCGTAGCCTCTGCTGGCCGGCCTTCTGACTCTCAGCCACTCACCCTGTGTGAACACCAAGTGAGAGCTGTATTTATTTATTTATTTTCAAAAATTTGTATACCGCCCTTCTCCCGAAGAACTCAGGGCGGTGAACAGGGCAATCAATATCTAAAAGACGGAATACAAAAGTTAAAAAAACAGTTAAATATAATGCCCAATGTAAACAATAAACAGTAATTAAAATTATTTAAAATCCCATCCCTTAACCCATCAAACCAGGCCGGATTGCTCGAATAAATAAGTTTTTAGATCGCGCCGGAAGGAGCGAAGATCAGGAGCCATCCGGAGCTCCACCGGCAAGCGGTTCCACAGGTCTGGCGCGCCCACAGAGAACGCCCTCCCCCTGGGGGCCACCAATCGACATTCTTTGATCGGAGGCACCCTGAGGAGACCCTCTCTGTGGGAGCGCACTGGACGGAGGGAAGTTGACGCTGGCCGCAGGTGTTGCCGTAGATAATCCGGACCCATGCCATGTAGGGCTTTGTAGGTCATTACTAACACCTTGAATTGAAGGCTGTGAATCCCAGCCAAGCCGCAGGCCCAGATGGGGTACTGGGGATAGTGGTCAGGAATTGTGCCGACCAATTAGCAGGGGTCCTGACAAGGATTTTTAACATCTCCTTGCAAACGGCATGTGTACCATCGTGCTTGAAAGCAGCTACCATTGTCCCAGTCCCCAAGAAAACTGCAGTTGAGTGCCTGAATGACTACAGACCTATTGCATTAACGTCTGTAGTCATGAAATGCTTCGAAAGATTGGTTCTCCAACATCTTAAGACATGCCTCCCACTGGACTTTGATAAACATCGATTTGCCTACAGGGGAAACAGGTCGACAGACGATGCCATAGCTACTGCTTTACACTCTGTAGCAAGTCATCTCAAGAAACCTGGAAGTTACGTCAGGATGCTTTTTGTTGACTACAGCTTGGCTTTCAATATCATTTTGCCGAGCATTCTCATCGAGAAGCTGACTGACTTGAAATTCTCCCCCGCCGTCTGCGATTGGATTCAAGACTTTCTTAGGGATCGGTTACAAACAGTGAGGGTCGGGTCTGCTTTGTCCACCCCCCTGAAGCTTTGCACCGGCACGCCACAGGGCTGTGTGCTTAGCCCGTATCTGTACTCTTTATACACTTATGATTGTGTATCATCCGACCCATCCACTGCGATAATCAAGTTCGCAGATGATACAACTGTGGTGGGTCTTATTACAGGTGGGGATGAGACAGCATACAGGGTAGAGGTACAAAAACTATCCATATGGTGTAGTAACAACAACTTGCACCTAAACATCGGCAAGACGAAAGAGATGGTGTTAGACTTCCGGAGAAAAAAGGAGGAACCTGCCCCACTTTACATTGGGGAGGGCTGTGTGGAGAGAGTTTCCTCCTTTAAATTTCTGGGAGTCTACCTCTGTGAAGATCTGACCTGGAAAGTTAACACAACCCAGGTGGCCAGAAAGGCCCAACAGAGGCTTCACTTTCTCAGGGTCTTGCAGAAGAACAGGGTAGAACTAATGACCCTCTTTTACCGGTCTACTATAGAGAGCGTCCTCTCGTACTGTATTGTGGTTTGGTATGCTGGTCTGACAGCCGCGGACAGGAAAGTATTACAGAAGGTAGAGAGCACAGCACAAGACATTGTGGGCTCTCCCCTGACACCACTGGATGACCTCGCCAGGGCTCGCTGCCTTGGAAGAGTGAGTAAAATTCTCAGGGACGACTCACACCCTGGACGGTATCTCTTTACTCTCCTACTGTCAGGTAGGAGATATAGGAGTATAGCCAGCCGTACCAACAGGCTGAAAAATAGCTTTTATCCGTGGGCTGTTAGGCTTTTAAATGGGACATAATCTCTGTGAACTTATGCAGAATTGACTTGGGAGGCCGGTGTGTGGTGTAGTTGGTTCACATGGTGTGGTAGGATGGAGGGTTTGTGGTCACTGTGTGTTGGGGGGAGGGAGCACGGGGAGAGGCTCAGCTAATCTCAATGTACACATGTTGTACTTTGACAATAAAAGTTTATTATTATTATTATCTGCCCTGGCTCGTTTCTCTCTCTCTGCCCACCTTTCTCTTATATTCACATTTCTCTCTCTCCCCCACCCCTTCCCCTTATATCTACATATAATCTTGAATTGGTTTTCCTTATTATCCTTCCAATAGATCTTTGAGTGTGTGTGTGTGTGTGTGTGTGTTGTTCTCTCAGTACCCTGGGACTTTACGAGCCCCAAATTGCATTTTCAAATAGAGCCCTGCTCTTTTAATAACCTGATCCATCCATCCATCGTTTTATTTTTATTTACTTTTTTTATTTATTTTGGTCTCAGCTCTCTTCCAATTTTTGTTCTCTCCCCGCCACCACCCCCCCCCATGTTGTCTCTTAAAGGCTGATGCTCTCTAATGCAGGTTGTGCAAATTCCAGCAGGTTGCGTTCAGCCAGAGCGACAGCAGCCACAGCCAGCTTAGCAAAGTCAGTGATTTTATTTTATTTTTTCCTTCTTCTTCTGCTCGCCTTTTCCGTACTTATCCCGCGTGAGAAAAAGCAGCTAGCGGCATTTCAGAAAAGGAAAAGCTTCATTTAGCATGCAGCTATCAGCGGGCAGTGTTTTTTTTGTGTTGTTGTTTTTTTTTTGTGGAGACCCAGTAAAAGAACATTAGCATCCCTAACCTTACTGTTCAAACCCTACTTTGCATTCCGTAAGGCAGCCTGCTGCACACAGAGGAGTGTGCCCATTACTGCAGTGGCTCAGTGGGTTAGGACGCTGAGCTTGTCGATCAGATGGTCGGCAGTTTGGCGGGTCGAATCCCGAGTGCCGCGTAACAGAGTCAGCGCCTGTTACCCGTCCCAGCTTCTGCCAACCTAGCAGTTCGAAAGCACGTAAAAATGCAAGTAGAAAAATAGGGACCGCTACGGTGGGAAGGTAACAGCGTTCCGTGCGCCTTTGGCGTCCAGTCATGCCGGCCACATGACCACGGAGACGTCCTCGGACAAGCGCCGGCTCTTCGGCTTTGAAACGGAGATGAGCACCGGCCCCTGGAGTCGGAAACGACTAGCACGCACGTGCGGGGGAACCTTTACCTTTACAGTTTAGTCTTTTGGAGTAAAATGCCTGAGGACAGAGCTGCTATTTCGTTTTGTGCAATGGACAGGGCTTTGTGTGTGTGTGTGTGTGTGTGTGTGTGTGTGTTTTAACCTGAGGTACTCCAGGATTTGAGGGGTGGAAACAAACAAACAAACAAAAATACTGCCGATCCATCAAACTCTGCCATAGGTCGCACGCCTCCGCAGCTTAGCACAACTGCTGTGTCTGCTTCTGCCTTACCTAGGAATAGAACGAGTAGGGTGGGGGGCGGAGAGGGGCTGTTTAGATTGGATTGTGCCCGAGTTGTACTAGCGGAACAATTAAAAATGTGATTTTAGCTCTGTCTTTTTTGGGGGGTGGGGGTGGGGGTGTGTGCGAACGGTTGATTTGTCCGTGCTGATCTGCACCAAATGTTGGCGTAAGGCGTGGGTTGTGCTTCTTGTTTGGAGTTCCAGCTTTTGTGTGGGAAGGCACTTGCCGCGATAGCTTTCCACTGTTCTCCAAAGGGAGTCATGAAAACGTGAAACCAGGGCGATGCTTCGCAGAAGCCCAAATTCTACCTGCGTGTTTGAGGGCCGGGAAAAGAGATTTTGGAGCTAATGGAACTTGACAGATGATGGGCTACTTTGCCTTGGATGTATTCTAACAGAAAAAAAAAAAAAAAAAAAAACCCCCCCCCCCCCCACACACACACCTGCGGTCTTAATTTTAACTGTTGTCTCAAGCAGAAGATAAATTTCAACTCTCTCTTTGCTTATTCTAACTCTGCCACGTTACGGCGTTGCTCAGAACCAAGTCGGAAAGTGACTTTGCTTTTTTTCCTGCTTAAAAAGGACCTCAAAATTTAAGAAGCAAGATTTGCCAAGTTGAACGATCCAACGCTAGCCCCTGTAGTTCTCAACGGCGAACAAAATTTTGAAGCATGGGGGCTTGAAATCCGCCAGATCTGGAGATCACACTGGTCAAAAGAGAACCAAGTGGAGAAAAGGTGAACTTCCTTTATCCTAATACAGAATACCGAATAACGGCGTAAGGTCCAGCTTCAGCTATTGTATCTACTTGGGAAAGCATGACTCTCGAAACGAACGTTATTTCAAGAGGAACATTTACTGCGAGAAAGTGATTGCAAGGAGGTCAGGCACAATCTGAGGCTCCCGCACAAACTGTTAAGCTAAATTCCCCAGTGTTCAAAGCCCATCCCAACGCCCCAATCCATTAGGAGCCAATCCGCTGTCATGGAGGTGTTATGAGAACTCCCGAGTTGAGCAGGTGCTAACAATTCTTCTTCCTGGTAACAGGCTGGAACTGGTTGGAATGGAGTCCTTGGAGGTCTTCTAGTCCAGCCCCCTGCTCAAGCAGGAGAACCTATACCATCTCAGACGAGTGTCTGTCCAGTCTCTTCTTAAAAACCTCCAGTGATGGAGCACCCAAGATTTCGGAAGGCAAAGCTGATCCACCGGTTAATTGTCTTCACTGTTAGGAAGTTTCTCCTAAATTCCAGGTTGCTTCTCTCCATGATTCTACCTATTACTTCTTGTCCTGCCCTCAAGGTGCTTTGGAGAACAGGTTGAGACGGTCCCTCAAATCATATTACCCTCAAACAAATAGCATTAGGAAATATTATTTTCCTAATGTTTCTTTCCTTGCAGCAATTTTTTTTTTTTTTAGCAAAATAAATAAATAAATAAGAATACATCTAAACTCCAGAATTGAACAGACTTTTGATGCCATCATTTATCATCTTACAACGCTTTCTGGTGACAAGCCTGATTGACCTTTTCTTTCTGAAGACACTTGTCAAGGATCCTGGCTTTGGACAGTTTTGTGGTGCTGATCACACAAGGCTGATTCATCTGTTTGGAACATAAATATAGATTGCAGATGGGTGATGCCTGAATAATGCATTTCCTTAACAAATGCTGCACACAATTTATGTGTTTGCCAATCTGACACTCAGTTACATTTCATGATGCAAATTAAGATAGAAATGCCACAATGTATCCCATGTAAAGTAGATGTTAATTGTTAGATTATGATACCTGGGCTCTAATACTTAACCTTTTCAGTGAACTGTGATACTCCCAACCCCTCCCCCCCAAACATTATATTAATGTTTTAGCGGCTATTAAATCAGCATTTTGGATTCTCAATATTTTAACATTCAGCAATATAGGATTGCATTTTTAGCTAAATCATTTCTGGTAATTCTAGTTCCTTTAAATATCCTAGTATTTCATAATATTTTAGTCTGCATTTTTTTTTTTCATTCTTTTTTATTTAGGAACACTTATGCTGCTTTTCTAAGCTGTGTAACCATTCTTATGAAACTGCATTTAAATCTTGCTACCGACTAGAATAAAAGCCATTTTATAACACTTTGAACTGATCAGAAAGCTAACAGTTTAAATTACACTAAATTGATTTAATTGTCATTTCTTCTCTTCAGATGTACTGTATTTTATATACACACACACGCACACACACACACACACACACAAACACACACACACACACACACACACACACACACACACACACACACACACAGAGAGAGAGAGAGAGAGAGAGAGAGAGAGAGAGAGAGAGAGAGAGAGAAGCTAATTCTGTTTATTGGAATGTAATTTAGAGAGCAGTACCAGAGTGGAAATCTACATCTGAATCAGCAGAATATTTTCTTGTAACTTTTAAACAATTAGAACCAAATGGCAATTAGGAAAAACAACAAAACACAAAGCAGTACAGAAGGGGAATTAATGATTGTAGAACGAGGGATTTGTATAGAATTTCCAAGGTGGGATACTATATACATACATACATACATACATACATACATACATACATACATACACACACACACACAAACACACACATATATATATATGTATGTGTGTGTGTATATATATATATATATATATATATATATATATATATATATATATGTGTGTGTGTGTGTGTGTGTGTGTGTAAATTGGCAAAACCAATTTACACAAATATGACCTGTCACCAGTGTGACTACTGCCTGTCGATGGCCTTGGGTTAGGCTGAAACAGGAAATAAGATTTGTCCCATGTTTGGGGCCTAGCAAGGTAATCTAAAAATAGTTAACAAGCATTTGACACATATATATATATATGTATTATATATATATATAATATATCAGAATGAGAAATGACTATTCTTGTTCACCAACCTTACAAAATCTCAAAGTTACATAGCAGTCACTATTGGAAACAAAACTGCCAATACTCAATTTTGAAATGTTTGATATGAAAAATAATTTTTGATCTCTCCTCATTTACCATGAAATGTGTCTTCATCAATTTAGCCATGTCAGGAAACGGTGAAGATTGAATTCCAGCAGCTACAGTTGAGCTTTCTTTTTTTTCTTTTTTTTCTTTTTTTGCTAATGTGATGGCTCAGCTGAGTCATGAGGATTAGATGTTGGCTAAAACTAATCTTTGTAAAACTCTGTAGGCATCTCCAGTAAGATTTCCTAAGGAGTATTTATTGGGTATTTTAATCTCTTACAATTGTATTTTCAACTGCATGGGGTTCCCAGAATCCATCAAGTCTTTTTAATGAAGTAATAACATGTTCTGGACACTTCGTGGAATTACAAAACTGGTGGTTGTATTTTGCACGAAGTAGTCAATATGTGCTTGCATGTGATTTCCGAGTAGATTAAATCCTTTGGGATTACATCAGCAATTTGAGAGATTAACAATAACCCTTCATATCACTACTGCATAATATGTATTCTTGAATAACATCTCTAGATAAAACTATCTGTAAGGAGAGGCAGATGAGGAAAATTGACATCTGGACATCAACACCCAAATTATATACGTACTTTATCGGGTCCTGGGTGTTCTCTGAGCTTGGTGGTATTCTTGCAAATATTATTGTGTTTCCCAGAAAGTTAGATCCAGTCCAATAGTAACCCCTAGCTCAATATTTTTGTGGGTGGGCCTAATATAATCCCTACTCCAAAACTAAGCCCTAGTTTGGGGGCGAGGTGCACCCATAAAAATCAAGCTAGGGCAAGGGTAGGGGTGGTGAAGCTGCCACACGCACCCCACACTGGCTTACCTTACCAGTAGGAACACCACAGCCAGGCCTCCCACATCCCGACACCTGTTGCGCTGCTACTTGACTTCTTCTGCGGTTGCTTAAGTTAAGTTTAAGTTTATTGAATTTATATACCGCCCTTTTCCCGTAGGACTCAGGGCGGTTTACAAAGTTAAAAACAATTAAAAATAATTAAATTTGATCCCTGAAAAATATAAAAACCCCAATTAAAAACTCTCAGCCTGGGTCAGAAAGCTCAAAGAGCCAGATCTTCAGGTCCCGGCGGAATGAACGAAGGTCGGGGGCAGTCCTAAGCTCCACGGGCAGCTGGTTCCAAAGGGCAGGCGCACCCACTGAGAAGGCCCTCCCCCTGGGTGTTACCCGCCGGCAATCTTTTACCGCCAGCACCCTGAGAAGACCCTCCCTGTGGGAGCGCACAGGACGAAGGGAACTTGTTGCCATTTGGGGCCAGACGCCATGTGGAACATAGCACCGTTGCCAGTCCTCCCAGCAGAACACCGCATCGCACTTTGGGCCATTTCTGATACTTGCCCAGCTCTTCAGGCTGCTTCTGTTGCTTGTGTTCTGTCCCAGCCTACTTGAGCAACTTGTTAGGTTCACAAGGAGAAAACCCCTCTTCAAATCAAGCAGGGAGAAACTGCAGTGTCAATGCTGCAAACATTGACATATTGTTGCACCGACAATATAAGAGACAGCATGTTACTTGAATTGCTTCACTTTGGGGGGGAAACGTCAGCCGGATGTTTTGAGAAGATTTTTAAAAAGCCCGCGTACAGAATGGGAAGAGAAATTTCATATGTAAAACTAATTGGATAATGTGATTGGTGACGTGTAGATAAGGGCGGGGATGGTGTGTGTGTTATGATGGGTTTGTGGGGAGGAGATTTCAGATTCTGGCATTCCTCCATGAGTGCCGATGTTTCGTTTCATTATTAAGACTTTTTAGATAAACAATGCCTGCATTTTGTTTGAACTTTCTCATTTATTGGAACCATGATACCGTAGGACAAACCCAAACCCCTTTTATTACTCACAGACTTGAGGGGAAAAAAACACATCTCAACTTGATTCTTAACCTGAACAGTTGCCTTTGGCAACCAGCACCTCCCACACCTCCCCTTTAATTATGTATCCAAGTTGTGGCTTTCCTAATGCCTCCTCCTTTGCCACTGGAGGTGTCCCATTGCATTCCTTTGTCCTGCTCTCTTTGCCTCCGGCATTTATGAGCATCCTGAATGCCACCCAACTGTGAGGCATCACTATCTCCCTCAGCTTCCCAGCACAGCTGTGTCTCAGCCTGAGCGCAAGTAGAGGGGGCAGGCTCCTCGTCAGATTGTAAGTCTTGGAGCTCCTCAGAGCCTCCCTCTGACTCTGAGGATATTCCAGGCCCCTCTTCCTCCTCCTCAGATTCAGACTCAGCTGCCAGATCCACTGGCTGGCAAGGAATCACAATAGCTTGTGCAGCACTTTGGGATGCTTCTGTTGCTCGCGGCAGGAGGCCCCGTGGCACTTCTGGCTGTTGCCACTGTGGAAACAGCCCAAAGAGCCATGCGGCATCCTGTCACGAGCAGCAGAAACAGCACAAAGCACCATGCAGCCTCCTGACGGGAGGAGCGGCTACAGCACAATGTGCCACATGGCAGCAAGTGGCTGCAGAAGTCAAGCAGTGGTGTGACAGGTGTCGGGGTGTGAGAGGCCTGGCTGCGGTGGTCCTAAAGTAAGACATTCTCCAAAATTAAGACATAGTGATATATATATATATATATATATATATAAGGTCGGCAGTTTGGCGGGTCGAATCCCGAGTGCTGCGTAACAGAGTGAGCGCCTGTTACTCGTCCCAGCTTCTGCCAACCTAGCAGTTCAAAAGCATGTAAAAATGCAAGTAGAAAAATAGGGACTACTATGGTGGGAAGGTAACAGCGTTCCGTGCGCCTTTGGCGTCTAGTCATGCCGGCCACATGACCACGGAGACTTCCTCGGACAAGCGCTGGCTCTTTGGCTTTGAAACGGAGATGAGCACCGGCCCCTAGAGTCAGAAACGGCTAGCACGCATGTACGGGGGAACCTTTACCTTTACCTTTATATATATAAATAAAGATTTGTCCCATGTTTGGGGCCTAGCAAGGTAATCTAAAAATAGTTAACAAGCATTTGACACATATCCCCCTTGCTTCTCAGCTAACAAAGCGAGAGAGAGCTTGTGGCCTAGAGGTGAAAACAACTGCCTAATTTGCAATCAGCCCATGTTCGAATCTCAGAAGGGTATGGCTGACTGACGAAAACAAATAAGTTTGAAATGCATATCAGTCTCCCTTTAATTCTTTGTTAGCAAAACCAATTTACACAAATATGAGCTGTCACCAGTGGTGACTACTGCCTGTCGATGGCCTTCGGTTAGGCTGAAACAGGAAATAAAGATTTGTCCCATGTTTGGGGCCTAGCAAGGTAATCTAAAAATAGTTAACAAGCATTTGACATATATATATATATATATAACCTAGCTTAGCAATGAAAAGTCTGCAAAAAACCCCGCCAAGATCAGACAACGGCAAGGACCCCACAGTTCAATCCTAAGCTACAAATATTCCCTTCTACCGGAACATGCATTGTGTTTGTCTACATGATGATGTCATAAGATCCTTGACATCATCGTGATTTATATCAGATACCATTGTTAAACAATAGGTCATTGTTTAATCTTAAAAGAAAACCCCTCTTACCAAGGTGATATTTTATTTGGGATGAAATTGTCATGTTGGTGCTAAAAATAAGCCAATGAATTAATGCTGTTGTATCGCTCGTCATAATTGATCTGTGAAAAGAAAATTTCTCTTATTTGGCAACATGTTATGTGTGATGGTAGACACTAAACAACAATCACTGGGGAAAAAAAAAACAACTTTTCCTTCTTAACTACCAAATCTGATGAATGCCTCACAGTTAAAATAAATGTGTTTGTGTTAGACCTTCACTTCCAAACGTAAGTTGAGTAGTGTCCACACATACAGGAAACAAACTGTGTTGCTCTTTTTCTTGAATTATTCCTTCTCTGCAAGTAGTACTTTAAATAGAAGGGAGGATTTTTCCATTCACATGTTATTTCCTCATGAAACTACATTTTCAGTTATAAAGAACGTCTGTTGGGATTCATGGAAAAAGATGTGGAGGGGAAAAATGGAACTTTGATGTTATACGTGTTGATGGCAGCAAGACTACTTTATGCACCAAAAATGGAAGGATGATTTGATTCCTACAATGGATGAGTGGTTGCAAAAGCTGATGGAGTTAGCAGAGATGGCCGTAATGCCTGCCTTGAACAAAGAAAAAAAAATGAAATTACTTTTGTTTCAGCGTAGAAACCACTTCTGGACTTTGTGCTTGAGGTGGAAAAAAATGAAACTTTGATTTTGGGTTTTACCAATGAATAGGTTTGTTGTTAGAGAAATGGCTAGCTACTTTTACTTATGTAAAAGTAAAACGTTGAGCTTTGATGCTATTATCTTATTCTACTACACCAAAGGGAGATGGAAGTCTTATTTTCCTATTTTCTTTTGTATTTTTGTATTTTCTATTATAAACTAATAAACAAAGTATGTCAGTAAGGATTCATGGGCAGCTGAGCTACGTCTGGATCCTTCATCCAAGATATGTTTATCATTTAATGAAATGAAATGAAATGAACAGAACAGAACAGAATAGAAAATAGAATAGAATAGAACAGAACAGAGTAAATGAATAGAATAGAATAGAATAGAATAGAATAGAATAAACAGAATTAGAAAGAATAGAATAGAATAGAATAGAATAGAATAGAATAGAATAGAATAGAATAGAATAGGATAGGATAGGATAGGATAGGACAGGACAGGACAGGACAGGACAGGACAGGACAGGACAGGATAGGATATATGGAATGGAGTGGGGAATGGAATGGATGTGATGGAAAGGAGTGGAGTGGAGTGGAGTACAGTGGAATAGAATATGGAATAGAATAGAATAGAATAGAATAGAATAGAATAGAATAGAATAGAA
>JAKJMR010000398.1:121587-134769 GCA_024449315.1 Daboia siamensis
TCTATTCTATTCTATTCTATTCTATTCTATTCTATTCTATTCTATTCTATTC
The DNA here is from genome assembly GCA_024449315.1 of Daboia siamensis. NCBI lineage: Eukaryota > Metazoa > Chordata > Lepidosauria > Squamata > Viperidae > Daboia > Daboia siamensis. The sequence goes on from JAKJMR010000398.1 coordinate 121,640, forward strand.
TATTCTATTCTATTGCTTAGTATCTGACAGAACTGGAATCCTGACATTTGTGTCCATGTTTGTCCCTTTCAAAAATGATAGGCTATTTTTTTCCCCCACGCAGGTGGAAAATGTTATATAGCTTGGTTGCAAAAATGGCGAATATCTGTAGCTCGGGTATAGGATGAGGATGAAGTTTTACTCTCCGTGCTTGTGGGTTGGTTATCTAGCGAAACATTCAGAAACCAGCCGGTAAGAGGGCAAAGAACGAATCTTCACCCTCATATCTTGTTTTGCGGGGTGAGAGACAATTCCGTCTCATTTTAAATTTTCAAAGAGCCTTTCGTGGCTTCTCTGTGTCCTGAGTGAGCACCTACATTGTTTGTCTTTCTACCTGGTGTAATGTGGCCTGGACTCCTAAATCACCACGGGCAGGTAGCCCTCAACTTACAAGCCCATTACGTGACGGTTCAAAGTTACAAGAGCATTGAAAGCAGCGCCTTAGTTTTTCACACTGAATGGCCGTTGCAGCTTCCCCACGGTCAGGCGATCAAAATTCAGATGCTTGGCAATTGACTCGCCTTTACAACGGTTGAACCATCCCAGAGTCATGTGATTTCCCCTTTTGCGGCCTTCTGACAATCAAAGTCCATGGGGAAGCCAGGGTCACTTAAACGACCTGGGGTACAAATTTAACACCTTCAGCGATTCACTGAACATCCGTGGCAAGAAAGGTCATAAAAATGGGGTAAAATTCATCTAACGGCCATCTCGCATAGCCACAGAAATGGCTTGGCTGTGCTCGTAAATCGGGGACTAGCTACCGCCGAGCACAAAGAAACTGTGTTCTGGAGTTGCAGGTTCTCTATCGCTGGGGATTTTCAAGAAAAGACTGGATAATCATTTAGAAGGATAATAGAATGTCAACAGAGTTGGAAGGGACCTTGTAGGTCATCTAGTCCAACCCCCTGCCTATTTGGGACAGTACCAGGTCTCCTGTCTTGAGCAAGTGGTTGGACTAGAAAACGTCTGTGGTCCCTTCCAGCTTTAAAACAAGAATTTCCCCCCCCCCCCCCCACACACACACACTTTTTCTCACAATTTATAGCAAATTTGCAGTCACATTTCAGCAAGCAATCCAGCACAATGCTTGTTTGGACAGGTGATATTCAGCCGTGGCTCATGGCTTCTTGAGAACACGATAGATTCAACATCATGGTTAATTCCTCTTTGTGCTCCTCATTGCCATATCACAGCTACGATTGTGTATTTCTAAAAGATGTCACTCTGAGCATCGCAGCTACTTAATTCGCATCGATTCCCCCAAAGATGGCTGCCTTTCAATTCAATCTATAGAGTTTGCTTTTTCAATTTTAATATTTAAAATGTAAATATGATGTATATCGCTTTTGAAGAGGGGGGGGGAGAAACACTCTCGGCTTCTCAGCGCGATTGTTTTTTTTTTATTGATTCCAGCAAACTCCTTCAAAGAAATCAATAGGTTAATTAAAAATAGTATTTCTTTTAAAAGAGATGTCAGCCACTCATCGTTGGCCATGAAGACTTATAGCTAATGTTATATTTTAGCATTCAGGATTAAAAATTGATATGTTTACCTTAGAGAATTCCATCAAGGTTTTCTATTATTGTTATTACTATTATTTTTCTGAGAAGTGGTAATTAAATTTTAACAAAAGGCTCAAAAATGAATTGCCTTTTCTTATAATCCAGTAAGTCTCTCAAGCACCATTGTTGGGAATAACTTTTTTTTCCCCGTTTCCTCTAAATGCAACTGCTTCTTTAGATTAATTATATTCTAACAACGATCAGCTTCACCTTTTCCCTAATTGGATTTCTCCAAGGGTTAAAAAAAAAAAAAAAAAGATTATTGCAATACCTCTGCTTCTCGTCCTTTCTTTTTCTAGAGTTTTCTGCTTACGATTAAAAACGCCCACAAAGCCAAAAGAACTTATGCTTTTCTTTTGGGAAACAAGATGATTAAACCCTTTCGTTTAAGGAGAAAAAAAAAAAAGAAGAACGAAGTCCCTTTATTTCATGAGGACTGAATGTCTTATCAAAAAAATAATAATAAAATACTCTCACCAAAAGATATTGACATCTGCTCACTTGTGTTATTACACCTAAGGTTGTTGTTGTTGTTTTTAACTAGGAATCTTATTTGTTTGTTTGTTTAAGATAAGGTAACCTTTATTGTCACTTTTTTTTTTTCTGTGCACACATTGGCACATATTTTTAAAACATTAAATTCTCACGCTTGGTCTCAAAAGAAAGAAAAAAAAGGTCACCTATCTCACTGTTAAGGGACGCGGTGGCTCAGTGGGTTAGGACGCTGAGCTTGTCGATCAGAAGGTCGGCAGTTCGGCGGGTTGAATCCCGAGTGCCGCGTAGCAGAGTGAGCGCCTGTTACTCGTCCCAGCTTCTGCCAACCTAGCAGTTCGAAAGCACGTAAAAATGCAAGTAGAAAAATAGGGACCACTCCGGTGGGAAGGTAAGAGCGTTCCGTGCGCCTTTGGCGTCTAGTCATGCCGGCCACATGACCATGGAGACGTCCTCGGACAAGCGCTGGCTCTTCGGCTTTGAAACGGAGATGTGCACCGGCCCCTAGAGTCGGAAACGACTAGCACGCATGTGCGGGGGAACCTTTATCTTTACCTATCTCACTGTAAGGCTACTATAGAGGTGGCTTACAATAATGAAAAGGGAAAGAGATGAGAGACGTGTAAACAGAAGTAAAATAACAGAGCAACAAAATAACCCAACCCAACCTACATCAATAGACTAACCTGGTTAGCTGTACAATTTATTAATGTGTGAACTAGATGTGTAAGTATGACTGACTTCATTTAGCTTCTTCTTCTTCCCTAGTTAACGCTTACTTAAAAGAGTAGTGGTCCTCCTTACAGTAAAGATGACGATAGTCAGTGCTTTTTTTCTAAAAAAAAAAAAAGGTGCCGGAACGCTCATCTTGGCGGGCACAGGAGGCAGGGGCAGCGGCAGTGCTGTGTTCACAGGCATAAGGGGTGTTGGCGGCGAACTGGAACTGGTGCAGCTGGTGCTGTGGGAGCAGCGGGGCTGGCTCTACACAGCGGGGCTGCACGGGACAGGCAGTAGAAATGGTGCAGGCCAGGTGCTGCACGGCAGCCACATAGGCACGCAGGGTGACGGTGGTGCAGGTCCAGCACTGGGTAGGCCACCAGCTGGCCTGTCCCATGGAAGGTCAGCCACCCGCCATTCCCCACATGAGTCACCTCCGAGTCCAGTGCCCGCAGTTGCCCCTCCAGCGCCATCTCCTTCCATCCTGCGCAGCCACACCTTGTAGAGCGGGGCCCACGGCTTCCAAAGCACCAGCCGCAATGCACAACGATGCTTGTCGTCGCCGAGCCAGACGCCAGTACAGGGCAGAGGGAGGGTGTGGGCAGTGGGCAGGCCGAGGCAGCAGCAGGCATTGAGGGCCAGGTGCTGCAGGGCGGCCATGTAGGTGTGCAGGACGAGGTGGCAGCGGCGGCGCAGGTCCAGCACCAGGTAGGCCACCAGCCTGGCTGACATGGGTGAGCACAAGGAAGGGGTGCACATGGACTCCGCAGAACCCACCTCCCACTCCTCGTCCTCTCTTACTTACCTAGCTGAGATGGTGTAGTTGGGCAGCAGGGAGGGTTGCAAAGTTCCTGCCAACTCACTGCAGACAACATGGCTGTGCAACATTTGCCGGCCGGGTCTTTTGGCATGCTCAGCAGCAATTCCTATTGGCTTTTGAAAGCCAATAGAGAGGGGAGCACAGCTTGTGCAAAAGCTGCTTTTGTGTGTGTGTGTGTGCGTGCGTGTGCAAAAAAACGTGTCGGAATGCCGTTCTGAGCGTTCTATGAGAAAAAAAAAGCCCTGATGATAGTAAAGATTAAGAGTTTAAAAAAGAACCATGGTATATAATACGTTATCTGTGAAGAATGAGTATATGGGTGTATTTTGTACCTTCAGGTTTATCTCCAAGTGTAATAATCCCTTATTTTAGAATTGACCCAATCTGTAATACCTTATCTCTTGATTTCAAAATACTTGTTTGTGTGTTTGTGTCTCTCTCTGTGTGTGTGTGTGTGTGTGTGTGGAAATTGCAAGTCTTCTTCTTCTTCCTTCTTCTTTGCATGAATGCAATATGAATACAAAGAAATTCAGTTGTGTGAATTTTAAATTAATCTTTAAAAAAAAATCCAATTTTAACATTTGTTTTAAATTTTCTCTATTATTGCACACTCCAAATTAAATTTTGGACTGCCTTCTCTTACATAGACATGCTTTACTCTTGCATGAGTAGCAGAAGAGCTATCAAAGTGCAAATGAATCAACTTGATTTGCATTCAGAGTTGGCAATCCCTATGATTTCTCGGCGGGAAAAAAAAATGTTCCTGAATATGTCTCCTAATTTAGAAGGGAGTGGTTTCAGGGTAGTGATGTAACGGACAAGTGTTGTTTTAAGAGGGTCTGATTGCTGGTGCACAACTAGCTGCCTGTCTTGAGGAGAAGCTGCCTGGGAAATACGATTTATAGCGATTGGAACTTGTTTTGAGGGTTGACTCAACCCAGTCAATCAAATCAAATGTATCTGAACTGATTTGCATCGATTCTGACTGATTTGGATGCTTCCTGCATGCACACATATGCCTTTTAATAGTCCAAAATTGGTCCAAATTAAAGCATAGCTGATTCAGTGGTTGGATCCAAAGCAATGCCGGAACTAAACGGGATTGATTTTCCAAATTGGTTCAGATTGAATCGCACCTAGTTTGCACAGCCCAATAAATCATGGCTTTAACATTGCCATTTAACTTCGTACTTTATTTAATATTTGAGAGCCGTTGTACATCTGTGGCTGTAGGCAGAAGTCACTAGCACTAAAAAAAGAATGCCATTCAGATGTGTAATTAGGGACATATAGACAAAGGAGGTGATAATGCTCTGTAATTGGCCCCATCGTGTAAAGGAGGGCTTTTGTTCCATGGAAAGATTTGATTTATGCAGAAAAATGCATCTTATCAAGTTGCACTGCCTTGGTTTATCTATTTAGTCAAAGGTACGTGGCTGCCCATCAAACAAGAAGTAACTCTACCTCTGTTGAGCTAGAAGGAAATGCCACTTAATTTAGATATTTTCTTTGTATTGTCCATGTTCTGTTCCAGTTACATTTCTTCAGTACAATTGTGGGGATAACTTCTTGATATGTAAACCAATCCAGAGGAATACAGGTCAAAACATTTACGGAAACCAGAGTGTAAGAATTAGGATGGCTGAACTGATTACTCTTTAAATATTTCCTTTTGGGTTCAGGAATGACTAAATTGGTTTTGCCCCATTTCTACCAAAGGCTGAAATTGCCACCATAATTAGTCCCAAAGTCCGACCTTTATTTTTCTGCAAGTCTTCCTGATTTAGGGCCTCTCTCTGCCAGCAATGTTCTTGATTATCTTTAATCTTGATTATCTATTATCTTTATTCTTAATTATCTTTAATCTTTAATGCCGGTCTAGAAAAAAAAGAAGGACCAGGAGTGACATGATAGCAGCATTCCAGTATTTGAGGGGCTGCCACAAAGAAGAGGGGGGTCAACGTATTCTCCAAAGCGCCTGAAGGCAGGACAAGATGGAAACGAATGGAAATTGAGGGAAACTAATCAAGGAGAGAAGCAACCTGGAACTAAGGAGAAACTTCCTAACAGTGAGAACAATTAACCAGTGGAACGGCTTGCCTTCAGCCATTGTGGGTGCTCCATTCCTGGAGCTTTTTTTTTTTAAGAAAAGGCTATTTGAAAGGGTATAGGGCAGTAATGCCAAACCTTTTAGAGACCGAGTGCCCAAACTGCAACCCAAAACCCACTTGTGTATCGTTGGGTGTCAAGTGGGCATGGCCCAATGGGTGGGCGTGGCTGCCGTGGTAATGGCAGACTGGGCGGGACTAAAAAGTCCAATCAATCAAATCCAACTTTGCGAGATCTTTTTTTTTCCCCGTGAGAAGTTGAAATTGATTGGTTGATTGAACCTTTTTTTTTTTTGCCCAGGGCAGCGAAAAGGTTTTATAAAAACCCAGCTGAAGGCCTAGGCCTGGGGCGACGGCACACGTGCCCACAGAGAGGGCTCTGCATGCCACATGTGGCACGCGTGCCATAGGTTCGCCACCAGGGGTATAGGGTCTTCTGCTTGAGCAGGAGTTGGACTAGAAGACATCCAAGCTCCATTCTGATTGATTGATTCATTGATCGATAGATTATTTCAATAATATCCGCAGAAATAGAGACAGTTTGATGATCTTTAATGGCAGAAGCATGGCCAGGTTATGTGTTGGTGTTAGATCATGTGGCTAATTATAGTGCTTGAAAAGAGCTGTCTGTTCTACAAGATCTAAAAGGTAAAGGTTCCCCCCACACATGCGTGCTAGTCGTTTCCGACTCTAGGGGCCGGTGCTCATCTCTGTTTCAAAGCCGAAGAGCCAGCGCTTGTCCGAGGACGTCTCCGTGGTCATGTGGCCAGCATGACTAGACACCAAAGGCGCACAGAACGCTGTTACCCTCCCACCATAGTGGTCCCTATTTTTCTACTTGCATTTTTACGTGCTTTCGAACTGCTAGGTTGGCAGAAGCTGGGACGAGTAACAGGCGCTCACTCTGCTATGCGGCACTTGGGATTCGACCCGCCAAACTGCCGACCTTCTGATCGACAAGCTCAGCGTCCTAACCCACTGAGCCACCACGTCCCTTTATCTACAATATCTGCAGTGTAGCAAAATATATACAGAGAAGAAAGACTAGGAAAATAGGCTTGCCACAAGAAACAAAATGGGTATGGTGTAAGCTGTAGGAGATGATCAGGCTGAAGGATAGGTCAAGCACATTTTAGTTTAGAGTCCCTTTGCATCCACAAGAGATCCAAGCAGCCCTCCATGAATTCAATTGATTCTTATCTAACATCACTTTGTCTTGATCACTAGTAGTTCAGATTCCTGTAGCGAGCTTGCATGGATTAAACTTGGAACTCATTGGAATAACCCTGATTCCTGATTTCATGCACCTGACATTAGCTTTATTTTATATGCAACATCTGAGCTGGCCATGTGACCGCCTGCAGCTAGCCTTATCCAGCTAAATTCCATGTCCATAGACACCTGGCCAAACAGGTTATTATTAAAGATAATTGTGTAGGCCTCAGGTAGGCAAGTTGGCATAAAGTTTTCATAACTATCCCGTAGAAATAAAAGAATGCATATGCTACTTGGCTAGTAAGAGGAGAAGAAATCCTTTTAATTTTTTTTTAAAAAAGGACTTCTGGGACGAAGAAGGAAATGGAAGAGAATGATGGAGATTTACTGATTGGCAGACTAGATTGGAGGGGGCAGTTTTGAACAGCTAAACATGTGCTAATCTGAAGTCATAGCAGTGGTTGTGTGTTGTCAATTGCATCCGGTCCTAGGAAACTATGAAGCTTTGTGCAAGGCCTCCTGCAAGGATGGGCCCTGGGCTTCAGCTAAGATAAGCCTTTATCCAAACTTGATCCCAGATTCTGTCTAACTACCCATCATGGGCAGTGGTGGGATTCAGCCGTTTCGCACCACTTCGGCAAAACCGGTAGCTAATTTTTTGTTGCCCAGGCCCAGAATGGACTTCCGGAAGTGACATCCACGCAGAGAACCGGTTGTTTGCCTATTTGAATCCCACCACTGATCACGGGGCTAGTCCAGGCCTCTAAAATTGTAGGTTTTAAGGTTTGTTTGGGTTTTTTTTTTCCCCCCCCATCCTAGTGACAATCCCAAGTTCAGGGTTTTCTGTTTCCTGAGCCTTGCCTAATTTTCCTCCCTTATGCTGAGAGTAGATATTTGAAGATCATTAATGTCCCCGGATACTTGAGAAAAGGTGAGTTCTACACCTCCCCCTCCTTAATGATACCTATTGGAAGTGGCAGCCAATTTGCTCGGCCTCTTAGAATTCAACGAGAAGTCATAAAAATTGATTTGGGTCCTACTAATTAGCCAAAAGGGACGCCGTGGCTCAGTGGGTTAGGATGTGAGCTTGTCGATCAGAAGGTCGGCAGTTTGGTGGGTTGAATCCCAAGTGCCGCGTAGCAGAGTGAGTGCCTGTTACTCATCCCAGCTTCTGCCAACCTAGCAGTTCGAAAGCATGTAAAAATGCAAGTAGAAAAATAGGGACCACTATGGTGAGAAGGCAACAGCGTTCCGTGCGCCTTTGGCGTCTAGTCATGCTGGCCACATGACCATGGAGATGTCCTCGGACAAGCGCCGGCTCTTCGGCTTTGAAGCGGAGATGAGCATCGGCCCCTAGAGTTGGAAATGACTAGCACGCACGTGCGGGGGAACCTTTACCTTTAACTAGCCACCCTCTTCTCTTCAATAGCTCTGCACGGGATTCTGGTCCTTTGCTGAACAGCCCAGAAAAAGCAGCCATATTCCAGTGTGCCTAGTCTTGGAGGGAGATGGCTAATTATCATGCCAGGCACGGGGTCGGGGGGGTGACAACCGAATGGATGAAGAACAACGTGCCAACTTCTATTAGAGAAATAATGACCTTCTTGGCTGAGTATTTTTTTTTTTTAAATTAAATACTGACAATTCCTAGTAATGAGCGAACCTATTAGCCATGAAATTTGAATCCCTTATCAAGGGCTATTCGCTTATGAAATACAGCCGAGGATTGAATGCACATATCATTGGCAAGCTAACATGGTATTCTGCTGCAGCACAGTCAATATTTGTTTCCCGAGTCTTTCCTACAGGGTGTTGTTTTATCATTTCTAGGACAGATTGCACCAACCTTTAGCAAGATATAGGCGTATTTCTGTCCAGCTGGTGACAGAAGAAATAGCTTGAGTAGCCTGTCTATATTGTGTTTGGGTTAACTGATTATGAGTAATAAATATGACATCTGATTCCTAGAGACCACTTTCAAAATGTAAAAATATTCCAAACCCACGGGTGTTTGTGTGTGTGTGTGTGTGTGTGTGTGTGTGTGTGTGTGTGTGTGTGTAATCTTTCCAACTACAAATTGTGTTATTACAATGCAGTCTTACTGCCACTGTTTACAGAGTTAAGGGAATCTAGTTATTTCAGTATATCAGAAACACAGGAATTTCCTTGTTGCGCTAAATACAAAGGAAGATACACACTTCTGCTTTAAGACAGTTGGTGTTAAGTGTGAAAGACCAGGTCTACATGTGATTTATTGCACTCCGATGCAATAAATTAAACTGATTTATTGCATAAGAATCTTCTCAACCAGTGCTTTTTTTTTGTAAAAGAAAAAGGTGCCGGAACTCACACATGTCATACAACCCGCCTTGCCTACCCTACAAGGTTCCATCCAAAAAAGGTGCCGGAACTCCGTTCTGAGCGTTTTATGAGAAAAAAAAGTCAACTAATGTTTAGCAGCTGCTTGAAATTAGATAATTCCCGAGGTTGGTTTTAGTCCACTTGTGACTATGCAGAGATTCTAGGCTGATGCCTCTTTTAACTCGACCCCGTGGTTTGGTTTCGTTTTATTCTTTTCACTCCTACTTCTACAATTGGATTATTGAGAGCCATTTCATCCATTCCACTTTTTTTTTTATTTTTATTTCTACAGATATATATATATATATATATATTGGTTTCTTGACATCCACGAATGACAATATATTTTGACAAGGAACTTACATTCGACTGAAGTGGGGATGAATTGCACTTTTCTTGCAGGGAAAAAATGTCAATTCTGAGGGTTTTTTTTTTTTTCCTATCCAAGAGTTTGCTCATTCATTTATGTTGCTGTTTTGTTTAGGGAGATGTAGCTCTCACTTTCCGTGAGCCAAAGAGCTTCACGTTGTTGAATGAGATGAAGTGCATAAGCTTTTGATGAAATCCTTCTTAGGATAAGATCCTTTTTTTAAAAAAAAATCAGATCTGCGGGAGGAACTGCTTATCTTAGGATAAACATTTTGTTTCAAGGTCACCATTATCATTTTTTATTTTCCAAGTACACCCAGCATTTTCCTGTTCACTCCACAATTTGTATTTTTTTTTTTTTGGTAGAGAGTCCAAATTTCTGCGGAGACAATCAATTTAACATTTGTGTTTCTGATCTTTTTTCTTAAGCATGCTTATGGAATTTCACATATAAACACTATTCTGCACTATACAGAAAACTTGGTCTTTCCATTCTAAAGGCATCAGAAGGAACTAATTTTCTCAGTCATAATCAGAATACCAACCAAAGCAGAGATAACTTCTGTATGCTTAGTTAACTAAGATAACCAGCAAAAACTAGCTTGGTCCAATAAATCAGTTTTCTGGCCAGCAACTGGCCAGAAAACCAGGAGATGGTGAGGTCTAGTATTGTGTTAACCATGAAAGCCATCTGAGTGACAATAGGACATAAACAAACTCATTTTTTTCAACCCATGGAAGGCTGGATTTTTAAGGTCAGACTTCAAATCTAGCTTCAGTTCTCAAACAGCAGCATTTTCTTTATTTAAAATACAGTATATATAAAGGTAAAGGTTCCCCCGCAAATGAGTTCTAGTCGTTTCCGACTCTAGGGGCCGGTGCTCATCTCCGTTTCAAAGCCGAAGAGCCAGCGCTTGTCCGAGGACTTCTCCGTGGTCATGTGGCCGGCATGACTAGACGCCAAAGGCACACGGAACGCCGTTACCTTCCCACCGTAGTGGTTCCTATTTTTCTACTTGCATTTTTACGTGCTTTTGAACTGCTAGGTTGGCAGAAGCTGGGATGAGTAACAGGCACCCATTCTGTTACGCGGCATGTGTATATATATATATATATATATATATATATATATATATATATATATATATATACACACACACACACACACACACACATACATACACACATACATACATATACATATTCTGGTAATAACAACAACAACAAAAAACCAGCAGAGTGACTTTATATATTTTTTATGAATGCATTTAGAACAGAACAGAACAGAACTGATAGAGCTGGAAGGGACATTAAAGGTCTTCTAGTCCAGCCTCCCATTCAAGCAGGGGAACCTATACCATTTCAAGACAAGTCATTGCCCAATCTCTTCTTAAGAACCTCCAGCGATGGAGCGCCCACAATTTCTGGAGACAAGCTGTTCCAGTGATTAATTGTTCTCACTGTCAGGAAATTTCTCCTTAATTCCAGGTTGCTTCTCTCTTTGGTCAGTTTCCAACTGTTATTTCTTGTCCTGCCTTCATCAGGTGCTTTAGAGAATAGCTTGACCCCTTCTTCTTTGTGGCAGCCCCTGAAATGCTGGAATGCTGCTATCATGTCACCCTTGTTTCTTCTTTTCTTTAGACTAGCCAAACGCAAATCCCACAGCCGTTCTTCGTATGTTTTATACTCCAGGCCTTGGATCATCTCAGTTGCTCTTCTCTGAACTTTTCCCAGGGTCTCAACATCTTTTCTTGTAGTATGGTGACCAAAACTGGTTGCAGTATTCTAACGTTTGCTAAAATTGGATTGTATTTATTTACTGTATTCATTTGTTTGTTCAATTTATTTGCTGCCTATTTTGCCACGCAGCTAATCTAGGCCACTTACGATAATGAAAAAGAAGGAAAAAAAAAATGGAAAGGCTTGCAAATGCAATGGAAGTAAAATAATAGAGTCATCAAGTAAACAGTGACAAAGGAACACAATGAGAATAAAAATACAAAACATCCATCCGATAACCAAAAGGATGGTTGAGTGGAATATTGGTAGAGCAGGTGTTCACAAAGACAACTGAAATGATCACATATGCCTAACAATTCCCCTTTGATCAGGGATCTCCAACCCCCAGGCTGTGGCCTGTTATCAGTCCACAGACCAGGGGTAGGCAACCTTGGCTCTTTGATGACTCGTGGACTTCCACTCCCAGAATTCCTGAGCCAGCCATGCTGAGGAGAAAGGGAGAGGTTGCCATGCTGAGCCATGCTGGCTCAGGAATTCTGGGAGTTGAAGTCCACCAGTCATAAAAGAGCCAAGGTTGCCTACCCCTGCCATAGGCCATTTGTCACTGGGCCACACGAGCAGCAGGTGAACAGGCGGGTTGACACAGCAGGCACACGTGCTCATGTGTGAACGCGTTGCTTGCACGGAACCATCTCCTCTTTCCCCCCCCCCCTGCCCTCCCCCCCCCCCAAGTCTGCAAATCCAGAAATGTTAAGGACCGCTGAGAACAGGTTGTGCTTGAGGGCCACTGAACCTTTGAAGAAAGCCAACATCTCCAAAGTATGATGGAACCCTTTAAAAGTACGTATGGCGAACAAAACAAAGAGATTCGGAATAGATATAAAAAATGAACACTTCAGGACATGGCATAAGGTCCATTTGGAGTTTGCAGCACAAAAGGTAGCCCAGGGCTTTAGACCAAACAGCTTGGGAAGGGGTTCAAACAGCCGGATAGAGGAATGGCTACTAGGAGTTGCTTCAAAGTGTAAAGGAAACGTACTTTACGAAGTAGAAGGATTGCAGGGGTTGAGAAATGTTAGAAACGAACGTAGACTTGATGCCTCAACCCTTCTTTTTAATCAGATCAATGCCTGTTTCCCATGCTTTCAGACTTAATTTAAGATAATTTAGCAGCATCTGAAGTGGAAATTCCCACGTCTTCATTCCAAACCCCCTCCCCCTAGAAATCATTAAATCTTGATTAGCCATTCTTGATCTCATGAGCATCTGAGCTAATAATTCAGTTCACTTGAGAAATAAAATCAATAGGAGATGTCGGCGAGATCTATTTTGGCGTGGCATTCATTCCGTCAGAGCGCGAACCTGTTTTCCCAGAAAGCTATCTTGTTATTTATTAATGTAGCCATTTGTCTTGACCTCACCCAGCTACATAGGTTTTACTGAAACAAATTTATTGGTCTGATAAGTGACAGCATTGTGAGTTTTTGTGTGGTGTCTTGGTTTTGATGAGGTTGGAACTTTTGAATTTTTAGTAGGAGAGAAAATTTGGTCACCGTTTTATTAAGGACGTTTACGACAAACTAAAGAGGCAAGAAGAAAAGCTGTGGAAGAGTGGTTTAACAGGTCTTCTCTGGAGCACCAAGTTCCCTTCCAACTTTCTATTCTATTCTATTCTATTCTATTCTATTCTATTCTATTCTATT
>JAKJMR010000398.1:161066-179063 GCA_024449315.1 Daboia siamensis
ATTCTATTCTATTCTATTCTATTCTATTCTATTCTATTCTATTCTATTCTATTCTATTCTATTCCTAGTCTAGTCTAGTCTATAGTCTATAGTCTAGTCTAGTCTAGTCTAGTCTAGTCTAGTCTATTCATACTCAGAGCTTTAGTGATGGCAGAACAGAGATTGCGTGTTTTACCTGCACCACGTCTGGCTTTTGCTCCTTAGCATCTTTTGGTGTAAAAAGATAACGCATGAAAAAACCCCGTTTTTCAAAAGCCTTGACAGTCTAGATATGACAGAAGTAAACTGATTGTTGAATGGATATAATATGAGACCAATTAGTATATTCAGGATGTGGTGGGTTGTTCTCCAAGCAGGTTAAATATATAAAAAATATACACTTGCACGTTTCTTTTAAACAGTGTGCAAAAACAAAAACAAAACACCTCCTGGAAAGGCAAGATAATATCCCCTCTGAATGTTTCTAATAACCTGCTTAGTGGGCAATATATCACTGTAATTAACAAAGAGACAGAACTGAATGCCATAAGCACCTATCTTGGTGCCTCATGCCTCCCTACATCTCATAATCTTGTCTTGTACATGCTAATTAAAAATATATTGCAATAAAGAGCATCATAACTCAAGGCTAACAGGTTGCTGTTAATTTGACTTCCTGTTTATGATGAAGCTGTTCTTGAGATGCACAGGGTTGTTGATAAACCCGGAGGATATTTTCAGAATATAATATCCTGCTCTTATGAAAATGGCTACATTCTCACAAAGCATATTATTAAGTACAACTTGCCCATCAGGAAGATTTGGGTATCTGGATAGAATAGAATAACAGAGTTGGAAGGGACCTTGGAAGTCTTCCAATCCATCCCCCTGCTCAGTCTGGAAACCTTATCCCATTTCAGACAAATGGCTGTCCAGTCTCTTCTTAAAAACTTCCAGTGTTGGAGCATTCACAACTTCTGGAGGCAGGTTGTTCCACTGGTTAATTGTTCTAACTGTCAGGAAGTTTCTCCTTAGTTCCAGGTTGCTTCTCTCCTTGACTAGTTTCCATCCATTGCTTCTTGTCCTGCCTTCAGGTGCTTTGGAGAATAGCTTGACTCCCTCTTCTTTGGGGCAGCCCCTGAGATATTGGAAGACTGCTATCATGTCACCTCTCGTCCTTCTTTTCATTAAAATAGACATACTGAATTCCAGCAATAGTTCCTTATACGTTTTAGCCTCCAGTCCCCTGATCATCTATGCTGCTCTTCTCTGTACTCTTTCTAGAGTCTCAACATTTTTTTTTTACATCATGGTGACCAAAACTAGATGCAGTATTCCAAGTGTGGCCTTACCAAGGCATTATAAAGTGTCAATGCAGCCTAGAACTGTGGTGGCTTTATTGGCAGCTACAGCACACTGCTGGCTCATATTTAAGTGATTGTCTATTAGGATTTCAAGATCCCTGTCACAGCTGCTTCTACTGAATGAGGTACCACCTATACTGTACCTGTGCATTTGGTTTTTCTTGCCTAAATATAGAGCCTTACTCTGCCAGATTCATGTCTTTTATTTATTTATATGTCTTTGTCCCTTTCTCCATGTACTGTATCTCCATGCGTCCCGATCTAACTCTCATTTTGTACCATTCTAAGGCTTAAAATCAAGGCTCAGGTTTAAAAGCACATTTCGATCACTGTGTGTGTGATTCTAAACTTTGAACAATTTAAGGTTCCCCAAGCAGGAAGAAGGGGGACATGGTTAAAATACTGAGCTTGTCAACTAAATGCTCGGCAGTTCAAGACCCAAAGACTGTGTGATGGGGTGAGCTCCCGTCGTCGCCCCAGTTCCTGCCAGCCCAGCAGTTTGAAAGCATGCAAATGCAAGTAGATCAATAGGTACCACTTTGGTAGGAAAGTAACAGCGTTCTGTGTGCCTTGGCATATAGTGTATCTGGCCACATGACCACGGAAAGGGTTTTCAGACAATGAGGCATGCATTTGTGGTAGTTGCGGCATCCCAGGGTAATGTCACCTTTTGTCAAGCAAAGTCAGTGGGGGAGCCAGAACATCTCTGTGGTCATGTGGCCGGCATGACTAGATGCCAAAGGCGCACAGAATGCTGTTACCTTCCCACCGTAGTGGTCCCTATTTTTCTACTTGCATTTTTACGTGCTTTCGAACTGCTAGGTTGGCAGAAGCTGGGACGAGTAACAGGCGCTCACTCTGCTACGCGGCACTCGGGATTCGACCCGCCAAACTGCCGACCTTCTGATCGACAAGCTCAGTATCCATTAGATGCGCTTCACGATCTTCCGTGATGCAACCTAAGGCACCCGTGTAGCTATGGCAACTTTTAAAGACTATGCTGTTGATTTATTTTTATTATTATTATTTTTACCCCATTAATTTTCTTCTAAACTCCAATTGACCCATCGTCCAAGAATGGCTGCTTGAAAATGTCTACACAACTTTGATCTCCCCCCTCCCCACTAACAGGAGGCCTTGCCGTCTTTCATTTCCATTACCTTTTTATCTTGACTAATCCTTTTAACTCAGCAACTTTCCGCTTTTATCGTTCTGAAGGTTTTTTTTTTTCCTTTCTCCTCAAACCGTTCTCAATGTATTTCAAGCATTTTCTCTTTGCTAACTGCACAAATGGGAGAAAGGAAGAATCAAGCTTACCCCCCCCCCCCCCCCCAGATCCCACCATCCCCATACCCCCCCCCCCAAAAAAAACCCACCCCCACAATTGAAAATCAGCAGATTAATCCCATTTCTCTCAACTTTGATCTGCCCTTGAGTCTGAGTTAGCTGCAGCCTTTTGCTTCATGTCTGTTCTTGTTCTTCTTTGATCATTTACATTGGTCAGGTGAAGATTTTAGAATTTGGTATAGAAGTTTAAAAGGATGAACTTGACAGAGAGGTAAGATCTGTTACAAAAAAAAATGTGGTTTAAGCCCAAATTTTGGAGAAAATGTATGAAAAGATCCAGATACCTCACTGATTCACAGGTGCCTAACCAGAGGAAGAGGTAATGTACAGTCAGAGTTGGAAGATTTTGTTACTATAGTCAATATGAATAAAGTTAATTTGCCTTGGTGGAGTTGACTTCTTGGGCTGGTCTATATTGTAGGGTGGCATGCATCTTAAAATTCACTGCTATGAGTTTTTTAGTCATGTTCAAGAATTTAAGTGTATGATTAAAGGTAAAGGTAAAGGTTCCCCCGCACATGCGTGCTAGTCGTTTCCGACTCTAGGGGCCGGTGCTCATCTCCGTTTCAAAGCCGAAGAGCCAGCGCTTGTCCGAGGACGTCTCCGTGGTCATGTGGCCGGCATGACTAGACGCCAAAGGCGCACGGAACGCTGTTACCTTCCCACTGGAGTGGTCCCTATTTTTCTACTTGCATTTTTACGTGCTTTCGAACTGCTAGGTTGGCAGAAGCTGGGACAAGTGTATGATTAGTTATTCATTAACAAGGCAAAGAGCACAACAATTGTGCTGTAAACAATGTACCTGATACTTCTACACATTATAAAAGTGATAACCAGTTAGTTGGGGGGGGGGAGGAGGAGGAGGAGGAAGAGGAGGAGGAGGAGGCCCAGTTTCTACTCAATTTTGTCCTTTATAAATTGAATAAATATCCATTCTTTGTGTTTTGTTGGAAAGCTTAATAGCATCATTCAGAGAAGAGTAATTAAGGTTTCCATTGACATATTGGCTTAGGAAGTGAATTTTTTTCTGAGTGTGCCAATCCATTTTTTGACTTCTTAGATCCTCCCATGATGAAAGGAATCTAGTATGCGTCCACAATTGGAATTCAATTTATAGAGCTTTTCATTACTTTAGATTTTTTGCATACTGTATTTCTTTTTCTGCTTAGGATGCTTTCAATGTGACTTTCCCTGTCTCTCCTGCATTCAGGTCATAGGATATGATTCAGACACATTCAAAAGCAGACAATCAGATTTGAACCCTGGCACTGGATTTACATACTCTTACAAAACACATATTTTATTAGATGTCTTAGAGATAATGTCTTAGACATAAAGAACAATAGTCAGCCCCATAAATTATAAATCCTGCAATGAAATTTTGAACTGCCATGTGTTATGTCCATGCTGGTCAAAATCTATTCTGATTTAGAAGACTTATGAAATTAAAAGACAGACTTTATGCAGAGAAAAATCCAAATTTTGGGTGTGCTACAACGCCTTTTGTTGAACTGTAATCTAGGTTTCCTATTTGAATTAATGAATCTGATTGAAAAATGACCCCATCAATCCAAAATAGTGAACTGCAAAACAAGCTTATGGACTAGATTTAATTTAGGCAATGACCAACATCACCCTCATCATCATCATCGGAGTTAGAAGGGACCTTGGAGGTCTTCAAGTCCAGCCCCCACCTCAGGCAGGAAACTCTATACCATTTCTGACAAGTGGTTGTCCAGCCTCTTCTTAAAAACCTCCAGTGATGGAGCACCCACAACTTCTGAAGGCAACTTCTGTTCCACTGGTTAATTGTTCTACTGATGGGAAATTTCTCCTTAGTTCTAGGTTGCTTCTCTCCTTGATGAGTTTCCATCCGTTGCTTCTTGTTCTGCCTTCAGGTGCTTTGGAGAATAGCTTGACTCCCTCTTCTTTGGGGCAGCCCCTGAGATATTGGAAGACTGCTATCATGTCACTCCCATTTCTTCTTTCCATTAAACTAAACGTACCAGTTCGAAAGCACGTAAAAATGCAAGTAGAAAAATAGGGACCGCTCCGGTGGGAAGGTAACAGCGTTCCGTGCGCCCTTGGCGTCTAGTCATGCCGGCCACATGACCACAGAGACGTCCTTGGACAAGCGCTGGCTCTTCGGCTTTGAAACGGAGATGAGCACCGGCCCCTGGAGTCGGAAACGACTAGCACGCGCGTGCGGGGGAACCTTTACCTTTACCTTTACCCATTTCCTGCAACCGTTCTTCAAATGTTTTACGTTAGTGTAAGCTTGGCTTGTTACCATTTTGAATCAACTGTTTACAGTACACGCCTGTGGCATCTCTGTGTGTTTTGTCTCTAAGCATACACAATATTAATCTCTTAAATGCCATTTTAATTCAGCTAGACGTATAGGTGAGTCCTTTTATCCCAACTGCACCTTGAGGCTTAATGGGGTATGTGAGGAAGGCAAAATAACCTATCTTGAACTATTCTGGTTTGATCCCAATAACCCTGACCGTTCTGTCATTTTTTTTTTCTTTTTTTCATTTTTCTGCTTGACTGACCATAAATTGTGATCACTGATCCATTGAAGTCTATACAGTAAGCTCTACAAGGACATTTTAATTCCACTGGGGTCCTTTTTTTGCTGTACTTAAACAGACATTTTTTTTTTTAATCTGAACAGCAGGTTAGCAAAAAAAAAAAAAAAAAAAAGGAGGTCACAAAATCTGAATGGTGGGATTTAAATGGAATCATACTTTAGGCTGCAAAGAACGTGGATTGTTTATGCAGTTAATAGTCAAGTAGCATAGTCTAAGCACAGTAGAAGTTTTATAGCTATTGGGAATTATTACGTCTACCGCTTAAGAGAACTATAAAGCATTCTGGATAAACAGGCGGAAAAAAACACACCTTGCGGTTATCAAATACTTGGCCAATTAAATGTGGTTTATCCCTTAGAATCAGTGTTTGGTTAGAAAAATGATGAAATGCACACTCACCAAAACCCAAGTGGTTGTAGATAATAATATCTTATGTAATAATATAATATACATTATGTAATGATAAGAGAGCTAATTTGGTCACCTGTTAAACAGGAGTCCCTGCATAGCCATGAAAGCTGGCTGGGTGACTTTGGACCCATCACCAGGAGATGGTGAGTTTTAGTTCCAACTTAGGCAGCCCCTCAGTTATTGGAACACTGCTATCGTGTCACCCCAGTCCTTCTTTTCACTAAACTAGACACACTCGATTCCAGCAACCCTGATATGTTTTAGCCTTCTTCTTTAGCTTTTCGCGCCCACCAGAATGACACGTTGATCCCCCCACCCCACCCCGGAAGATAATAACCTGTCAGAACCCATTCTTCCCTCTTTTTTGGTGTGTCTGTGTGCATGTATGTGTATGTGTTAATATGACATTTTGTAAGGTTGTTTTTATTCAAAATAGCTGTGCTAAGCCTGCCAGACCCTTACCCTATAGACTAGGATTTATTTCGCTGAAATATTGGTTTATCAATCAAAGATCAACCAGTTGTGTCCAACCCTCAGTCACTCTACGGATCAACCCTCTTTATGTTTTCGTACCCCCCATGTCTTGCCCCACTGTGACCCACCAGAGCCATCATGGTCATCCCAGTGTGATCTGGGATCATGTCCAGCCAGCGGGTACTAGGGAAGCCCCTTCTTCCTTTTCCCCCTGATTATTCCAGCATGATTGACTGCGCGAGTCAGCCCTCGTAACATGACCAAAGTATGACAGCCTCTCTTTGGTGATTTTCGCCAAAGTGATATTATTGCTGAAGTTCAGTCTAGGAATTCTTTGTGAATTTTGCAGTCGCTGGTGTGCGTAAAAGTCACCTCTAGCACCGCAGTTCAAAGGTATCCACCCTTCTCCTATCTGCCTTTTTCCAGAGTTTTTCAGCCATAAATAGGATCGAGTTGGAAGGGACTTTGGAGGTCTTCTAGTCCAGCTCGAGCAGGAGACTCTATAGTATTGCAGACAAGTGGCTGTCCAACCTCCAGTGATGGGGCACCCACGGCTTCTGAAGGCAAGTCATTTCTCTCGGTAATGGTTCTCATTGTTAGGAAATTCCTCCTTAGTCCTAGGTTGCTTCTCTCCTTGATCAGTTTCCATCCGTTGCTTCTTGTCCTGCCTTCTGGTGCTTTGGAGAATAGCTTGGCTCCCTCTTCTTTGTGGCAGCCCCTGAGATATTGGAAGACTGCTATCATGTCCCCCCTCGTCCTTCTCTTCATTAAACTAGACATACCCAATTCCAGCAACCATTCTTTATATGCGTTAGCCTCCAGTCGGATCATCTTTGTTGCTCTTCTCTGTACTCTTTCTAAAGTCTCAACATCTTTTTTACATCGTGGTGACCAAAACTGGATGCAGTATTCCAGGTCTGGCCTTACCAAAGCATTGTAAAGTGGTATTAACACTTCACGTGATCTTGATTCTATCCCTCTGTCAATGCAGCCTAGCACTGTGTTGGCTTTTTTGGCAGCTGCAGCACACGGCTGGCTCATATTTAAGTGATTGTCCACTAGCACTCCGAGATCCCTCTCACAGTTACTACTATTGAGTAAGGTACTACCTATACTATACCTGTGCATTTGATTTTTCTTGCCTAAATGTAGAACCTTATTTCTTTCCCCATTGAATTTCATTTTGTTAGATAGCATCCAATGTTCAAGTCTGTCAAGATCCTTCTGTATCTTAAGCCTGTCTTCTGGAGTGTTGGCTATTCCTGCCAGCTTGGAGTAATCTGCAAAATCCCCATTTATCCCCTCATCCTCTTCTGATGATATCACATCTCCCATAGTCTTTCTTTTCTCTAGACTAGACATATCCAATTTCTGCAACTGTTTTTAATATGTTTTAGCTTCCTGCCACCTAATAATCCTTGTTGCTCTTCTCTGCACTCTGTGAAAAAAAAATATTGCATCAACAGATCTGCATTTTGTTGTGAGGCTGATGCCTTTTCTCTTCCAGAAAAAAAAAAAAGTCGATTGGGCACTAAATTTTGTTTTGGATATATCTGGATGGGTCCTAGAAATGGGTTCAGGGCTTGAGGTAACTCCTACAGCATATTTATGATGAGCAGATACAGGGCCAAGAATCTACCTTGAAGTAATCTCAAAGATTCTGGACAGCTTGAAAAGTCCTTTAGTTTACGCCTCTTTAATTTTATTACATTGATTCCCCCCCCCCCAAGTTGGAAAAAGGAAATCAGAATTTCCTGTGACATTTTCTCATAAAGCATTGCTTTCTTTTAATAAGCACATCATTAAAAATGCTTTGAGGTAGTAAGCGCAGGTGTCAGAGAATATAAGCATGAATTGTTACATTTTAATTTTACGGGCACGAAAGAGAGGCTTGGAGGGGTATATCCAAGTCACAAATTACCAAACAATCCATTTGCTGTATTTATTTTTCCTCTCAGTTCGAATCCAAGGCAAACCATTCAATATCACAGTAGTCCAAGTCTATGCCCCAACCACCAGTGCTGAAGAGGATGAAATTGACCGGTTCTATGAAGCCCTACAGCACCTTATAGAACTAACACCAAAAAATGATGTTCTTATCATCATGGGGGATTGGAATGCTAAAGTAGGAAGCCAAAAGATAACCGGAATAACAGGCAAGTTTGGCCTTGGAGTGCAAAATGAAGCAGGGCACAGGCTGATAGAATTCTGTCAAGAGAATACGATGGTGATAGCAAACACTCTTTTCCAACAACCCAAGAGACGGCTCTACACATGGACATCACCAGATGGTCAACACAGAAATCAGATTGACTATGTGCTCTGCAGCCAAAGATGGAGAAGCTCTATACAGTCAGTAAAAACAAGACCAGGAGCTGACTGGCTCAGACCATGAGCTTCTCCTTGCAAAGTTTAGGCTTAAACTGAAGAAAGTAGGGAAAAGCACTAGGCCGCTCAGGTATGAATTAAATCATATCCCTGTTGAATATACAGTAGAGGTGACAAATAGATTTAAGGAATTAGATCTGATAGACAGAGTGCCTGAAGATCTATGGACAGAGGTTCGCGACATTGTACAAGAGGTAGCAACCAAAACCATCCCAAAGAAAAAGAAATGCAAGAAAGCAAAATGGCTGTCTGAGGAAGCTTTGCAAATAGCTGAGGAAAGGAGGGAAGCGAAAGGCAAGGGAGAAAAAGAAAGATACGCCCAATTGAATGCAGAATTCCAGAGAATAGCTAGAAGAGATAAGAATGCCTTCTTAAATGAACAGTGCAAAGAAATAGAAGAAAACAATAGAATAGGGAGGACCAGAGATCTTTTCAAGAAAATTAGAGAAATGAAGGGAACGTTTCATGCAAAACTGGGCATGATAAAGGACCAAAATGGCAGGGACCTAACAGAGGCAGAAGAGATCAAGAAGAGGTGGCAAAATTACACAGAAGATCTATACAAGAATGAGCTTAACGTCCCTGATAATCACAGTGAGGTGGTCACTGACCTCGAGCCAGACATCCTAGAATGTGAAGTGAAGTGGGCCTTAGAAAAACTGAGCAACAACAAAGCTAGTGGAGGTGACAGTATCCCAGCCGAGCTATTCAAAATCTTAAAAGACAATGCAGTAAAAGTGCTACACTCAATTTGCCAGCAAATTTGGAAAACTCAACAGTGGCCACAGGATTGGAAAAGATCAGTTTACATTCCAATTCCAAAGAAAGGCAGTGCCAAAGAATGTTCAAACTATCGCACCATTGCACTCATTTCTCATGCTAGTAAAGTCATGCTTAAAATCCTACAAGCTAGACTTCAGCAGTATGTGGATCGAGAACTACCAGAAGTACAGGCAGGATTTCGAAGAGGCAGAGGAACTAGAGATCAAATTGCCAACATACGCTGGATCATGGAGAAAGCTAGGGAGTTCCAGAAAAACATCTACTTCTGCTTCATTGACTATGCTAAAGCCTTTGATTGTGTGGATCATAACAAACTGTGGCAAGTTCTTAAAGAGATGGGAGTACCAGACCATCTTATTTGCCTCTTGAGTAACCTATATGCGGGTCAAGAAGCAACAGTGAGAACTGGACATGGAACCACTGATTGGTTCAAAATTGGGAAAGCAGTCCGGCAAGGCTGTATACTGTCGCCCTGCCTATTTAACTTATATGCAGAGCACATCATGAGAAAGGCTGGGCTAGATGAATCAAAAGCAGGAATTAAGATTGCTGGAAGAAATATCAACAACCTTAGATACGCAGATGATACCACTCTAATGGCAGAAAGTGAAGAAGAACTAAAGAGCCTCTTGTTGCAGGTGAAGAAGGAGAGTGCAAAACTTGGGTTGAAACTTAACATTAAGAAAACCAAGATCATGGCATCTGGCCCTCTCAATTCCTGGCAAATAGATGGGGAAGAAATGGAGGTAGTGACAGATTTTATTTTCCTGGGCTCCAAGATCACTGCAGATGGGGACTGTAGCCAAGAAATTAAAAGACGCTTGCTCCTCGGGAGGAAAGCCATGGCAAATCTAGACAGCACACTAAAAAGCAGAGACATCACCCTGTCAACAAAAGTGCGTATAGTCAAGGCTATGGTCTTCCCAGTTGCAATGTATGGCAGTGAAAGTTGGACCATAAAAAAGGCTGAGCGCCAAAGAATTGAGGCCTTTGAACTCTGGTGCTGGAGAAGACTCCTGCGAGTCCCTTGGACTGCAAGGCGATCAAACCGGTCAGTCCTAGAGGAGATCAATCCTGACTGCTGTTTAGAAGGCCAGATCCTGAAGCTAAAACTCAAATACTTTGGCCACCTAATGAGAAAGAAGGACTCACTGGAGAAGAGCCTAATGCTGGGAAAGATCGAGGGCAATAGAAGAAGGGGACGACAGAGAATGAGGTGGCTGGATGGAGTCACTGAAGCAGTAGGCGTGAGCTTGGATGGACTCCAGAGGATGGTGGAGGACAGGAAGGCCTGGAGGAATGTTGTCCATAGGGTCGCGATGGGTCGGACACGACTTCGCAGCTAACAACAACAACAACAAGAAATGCAAGTGGGATGACTGGAGAGACTGGCTGTTCCAGTTTCCAGATTATGGTCTCTCTCTTCAAATGGATCAAAATTGTCGGAGTGAAATTTAGTTCTCGTGATTATATTAACCATACCATTTTGGTGATTTGATTTTTGGGTGTTTTATGAAGGGCAGAAAGGAAAGGCATTTGTCTCCGGAGGGACCCTGCTCCTATTCTCAGCCTTAAACATCCCTGAAAGTTGTGTCCATTTCTGTGATGTCATTTATAGTCCTGCTGATTAGGAAAGCAATTTATTGCTACTGATTCTTTCAGTGCTTAAACCCATTCCTTTCTTTATTGTCTACCACTTAAGTTATGAAAAACTCCCCAGACTGCTTGCCTACTCCTGGGAACAACCAGATAAGGCTTCATGGATTTAGGCAGAGATCAAGTTTATGCCATTTGTGTCTATGCCATGACTCCCAGCTAGGACCTCACTTGACCCCTCCTTCCAGCCTAGCTGACAGTTCCCCAACTCTCTCTCTCTCTCTCTCTCTCTCTCTCTCTTTCTCTGTTTACCTATTCATCCATCCATACAAACAACATTTCAACAAATAAGGTTCCTGCAGAAATGATTTTATTTCTAGGCTTAATAATATATTGTACACATACTTACTTGTCAAACTCTCAAGATAATCTAAAGATCGAAGGCACTCGGTGTTAAAGGTCCAAAGTTTGAGATTGCTATTTTTTTAAAAAAAATATAGAGTCAGTTTTGCTTTTGGCACTAGGAAATATATCCAATTCATACATTTTTTAAAAGAACAACTCTGAAAGGCTTCTATTGTTTTGAGTCCTTCCTAATTCTATTTATACACCAAAGAGAAAGAACAAATTAATATGGACCATGACTTTAATCCAATTTGCAGAGACCAGCTATCCATTCCCCCTTTTTCCTCTAAAAGTCCACCAATGGACATTTTGGTGTTTTGTTTTGTTTTTTCCATTCTGAGAAGTGTCCAAAATCTATGATTCACAAGAAACCTATTTTCAGCTACCTAGGTTTAAAAAAAGAACACATCTGTCCAAAATTAATAAACCTGAATTGTCTTCATTCCAATTCAGGCGAGGATTTACTTGCTGCTGTTCTGTGCTGTGCTCAGCAGTTAAACTTAGGCTGGTCTGGAGAAAACCTCAATTTTCCTGAACTGCACTTTTGTTAAGTTCTCTGCCAGAAAGGTCAATTGATGTTGTTTTTTTCATTGGTGTTGGTGCGGTATATTTGGCTGCAGGCAAAAAGTATTGATTTTTCTTTACCTGGGTCACCTTGTCTTCTAGTCACCACTTCAACAGGTAAAACTTAAGAGAGGGACTGTTTTGTGGAAGATGCCCAATAAAAGCAAATTTATAAAAGTATTTCTGTGTGTGTGTGTGTGTGTGTGTGTATTAACAAATGAAGCGAACACTGGGATGGAATAAGAAAAACTAAAACAGTTTTTATTACTAAAAGATCAAGCTTTCATTGGCTAACTGCCAACGTCATCAGGATGGAAACGCTGGGGTGGGGAGATGGTGTTTATACTGTTGGTGTCTCTGCACTCCGCTCATGGAGCACGCCACCGGCCTGTTTGTTGAGGCTGGCCATATTCCTTTGAGTTGTCGCGCATCCTTTTTTGGGGGATGTAGTCTCTGGGTGTCTGTTGTCAAAAGTGGATTACTGACAGTTCCCAGACACGGGACAAATCTTATTTCCTGTCTCAGCCTAGCCCAAGGCCATCTTACAGGCAGTAGCCACAGCAGTGGCAGCTCATGTTTGTGTAAATTTTTTGGCTCTCCCTTTATTCTTTGTTAGCAAGCCAAAAAATTTACACAGACACACATTCAACTACAAATACAGACATTGTGACAAAGGAGCTGTGCCTCTCCAGATCTAGCCAGATTTAAAGCAATATCTAATAGTCTGTTATGGACAAAGAGCACAGCTGTGCCACACTTTGATAAAGTCCTCTGTGTATTTCTGTGTTTCTCTTCTTCGCAACACTCCAAGATCTCACCTGCTGTTCCAGGTGCCAGGGAAACTTGGCGCATGGGCCACCTGTACACAGTCCTCTTTTCCAAACACTCAAACTGTTGACAAGGACTCAGAATGATGAGCATGACCTTGGAAAGGCAACTTGCACTGTCTCATCACCACTTTAGGGCATGAAGCACTTTGTCAAAGCAAAGCTGAGATTCTTTGTTCAGGGGTTAATGAGTAAGCAGGCATATTTCCTGCTTCGTTCATCACTTGGTTATTTTTTTATTCACAAAGTTATATTTTTCCACTGATGAACATATCTCAGCATTTTTTTTTTTTTTTTTGCCGTGTAACATTTTATTAGATTATGGAGTAAAATACAAAAATACAAAAGCAAATAGTGGAGAGGACACAGCAGGGAGGGGATTAAATGAGGGGGAGGAAAGGGATTGAGTTCTGACTTTCTCTCTTGCGGTAGAAAGAAGCATTAACATTGAACCTCAACTTTTACTTTCCCTTTGTAGGAAGACAGCACCCCCACCCCCCGCGAAAGAAATACTTGGGGGATATTAAAAAAGCAGAATATATTTCCACAAAGGAATAATAGAAAACCAGAGGCAGAACCCCCCACCTCCAGTCTTTATGCCCCAAGCAGAAACCACGTCTGTAGAAATGCAGACTTGACAATCTTTCAGAAAGACTGGAGTCAGGAAGCTTAGAGCTGATGGGATTAGAAAGACAAAGATCTCTAGAACCAACAACTCCTCACCCATCCAACACAGGACATAGCCATCAGCCAGAGCCCCAGGGAAGCAGGACCACACCTTTAGGACATAATAGGATTAACCCAACACCACCAGAATGCCAAAAAGGCACACTGAACCTCAGGTCAAAGTTCATGCCACAGGAACAACTCTGAACACAAAAGCCCAAGAAGGTATAAAAACCCAGCAACGTGGGGTCAGCTGCTCCAGAGCCACATGTCTTGTGGTTCTGCTCTTCAATAAACTACAACCTCTTTCTAAAGCAGTCTCCCTTTTGTTTATTCCTGGCTTGGACTAGACCCTGATGAAGATTTTTCTTTCAACACCATAAGAGTATAAACTAGCCATTTCCGTAGCAACAAATCAATCTAACCAGCCAAACCCAAAATCAAAGTTTCATATTTTTTTTTTCCACCTCAAGCACAAAATACAGAAGAGGTCTCCATGTAGAAACCGAAAAACTTATATTCTTTTCTTTTATCAAAACAGTCAATTTAGCCATCTCTGCCAACTTCATCAGCTTCTGTAGCCATTCGTCATATTTCAGCATTTGTAACTTGGCCATAATTGTTGGGTGTTTCTTTTTTCTTTGTCTCATCAGTCTGATATATCTGTGCTGCAGTGGGGAACTCCCATTTAACTATCTTAACTCTGAGTCCATTGACCTGGGTTTAGAGGTACTCTCTAGTCTTTCAAGCAATCCATTTCTCCCGCACATGCGTGCTAGTCGTTTCTGACTCTAGGGACCGGTGCTCATCTCCATTTCAAAGCCAAAGAGCCAGCGCTTGTCCGAGGACATCTCCGTGGTCATGTGGCCGGCATGACTAGACGCCAAAGGCGTACAGAACGCTGTTACCTTCCCACCGTAGTGGTCCCTATTTTTCTACTTGCACTTTTTAAGTGCTTTCGAACTGCTAGGTTGGCAGAAGCTGAGACGAGTAACAGGCGCTCACTCTGCTATGCGGCACTCGGGATTCGACCCGCCAAACTGCCAATCTTCTGATCGACAAGCTCAGCGTCCTAACCCACTGAGCCACCGCGTCCCTGGGTTATGCATAGTTTTCCATAATTTTCTAATTACCACAATATGGCTGTCAACGCTGCTAACATCAGATGTTTTTGCATTGACAGTAGATGGAGATGCAACCATTTTTTTCTTCTTGCTTTTAGAGTCAGATGATGCTGGGAGGGGGGGGGGGAGAGAAAAGTGCATGAGAGTTTAGCTAGACATAATAACAGTGGACCTAGCATGGGAACCAAGGTTATTGAAATGAGACATGATCAGAATTGGTGGATTGGAGAACTGGAGGGGAAAGCCTGTATTTCAAACTAATTGGAGAATGTGATTTATGACAGTTAATCAGAGGAGGGAATTGTGATTTGATAGTATGGGCTCAGGGGAGGGGAATTCAGATTTTGGCTTCGACTGTGTAACGTGCCGATGCCGTGCTACTCGAATAAAGATATTTTAAGGTAAATAACACCTTCAAGTTTCTTTGAAGAGTTTCATCTGTTGGAACCATGACAATGGCTTTCAGAAAAAGAAGAAAAAAAAACCAACCCCAAGAAAATATCATCTAATTGTTTTCATTAGAAAAAAAAATCATATCCAGGTTATGAAGATCAGGGGTCTCCAACCTCTGGTCTGGGGCCCAGCACCGGTCCATAGCCCATTAGGAACTGCAGCATGCAAGTGAACAAACTCACATCTGTGCATGCATGGAATGTAGGCAGTGTGCAAAATCACATTCCCCCCCCCCCAGGAAACTGCCCCTGTTGAATGGGCCCTGATGTAGTTATTACACAATATCCATTTAAAGTACTGACCAGAAGTGAGACTCAGCTTCTTTTAAGAAGAAGGCGCTCACTCTGTTACGCGGCACTCGGGATTCGACCCGCCAAACTGTCGACTTTCAGATTGACAAGCTCAGTGTCCTAACCCACTGAGCCACCGCGTCCCTTATATATATATATATATATATATATATATATATATATAGCTGACTGATGAGAACAAATAAGTTTGAAATAGCTATATTAGCCTCCCTTTAATTCTTTGTTAGCAATCCAAAAAAAATTACACAAATATGAGCTGTCACTGTGTGATTACTGCCTGTTGATGGCCTTGGGTTAGGCTGAAAAAGGAAATAAGAGTTGTCCCGTGTTTGGGGCCTAGCAAGGTATACTCAATACTTAACAAACACTTCACACA
Source organism: Daboia siamensis (assembly GCA_024449315.1). NCBI lineage: Eukaryota > Metazoa > Chordata > Lepidosauria > Squamata > Viperidae > Daboia > Daboia siamensis. The sequence continues at coordinate 176,729 of JAKJMR010000398.1, forward strand.
CACACACACACACACACACACACACACACACACACGTATGTATGTGTATATGTATATGTATATGTATGTATATATATCTATAGATATCTATAGATATATATAAGGGACGCAGTGGCTCAGTGGGTTAGGATGCTGAGCTTGTTGATCAGATGGTTGGCAGTTTGGCGGGTCAAATCCCGAGTGCCGCGTAGCAGAGTGAGTGCCTGTTACTCGTCCCAGCTTCTGCCAACCTAGCAGTTCGAAAGCACGTCAAAATGCAAGTAGAAAAATAGGGACCACTACGGTGGGAAGGTAACAGCACTCCGTGCGCCTTTGGCATCTAGTCATGCTGGCCACATGACCACGGAGACGTCCTCGGACAAGCACTGGCTCTTCGGCTTTGAAACGGAGATGAGCCCCGGCCCCTAGAATCCGCAAGTCATAAAAGGGCCAAGTTTGATGACCCCTGATTCTGGGCCTTGCAAAAAAAGGGGTAGGTCGCTAGGACATCAGCCAGTTCGCCAAAATCAACAAAAAATTAGCTATGGGTTTTACTGAACTGGTGCGAACCGGCTGAATCCCACCATTGGGCCTGGGGTTTTATCAGGGTAAGAGGGAGGAAAGAAGGATTAGATACTTTTCCACTTTGTTGCCAATCTAACATCCCTCGAATCAGAAGCACATTTTCTGCTCTTTGCTTTGCAAAGAATTCTTTAAAAATAACTGCAAGGAATTTGTCAGAAATTCTAGGCAAAGCAAGATAATTATATTACAACAGGAGATTGCAAGAATACATAAGCAACCAATAATAACCGTAATTCAATATACTGAAAGTTTTATATCTGCTGTCAAATATCATACTGTCAAGATGAGTCATGAAATCCTGCCAGAATTTTTTTTATTTATTTTTTGGGGAACAGAACCAATGTCCCAAAGGAATTATTTTGTAGTATTTAGTAGGTAAACCTCAAAAGCAAGTAGGCAATACCAGGAATGAGGAAGTGTGTCTCAGATCCAATTAGTGATGCTTACTCCTTACAACAAAGTTCTTCAAACTGGGCCCTTTTATGACTCCTTACAACAGAGTTCTTCAAACCTGGCCCTTTTATGACTCCTTACAACAGGGTTGCTCCTTACAACAGAGTTCTTCAAACGTGGACCTTTTAGGCATGCTGGCTGAGGAATTCTGGGAGTTGAAGTCCACAAGTCAGAAAAGGGCCAAGTTTGAAGACCCCTGCCTTACGATGATTAAATTTGGATTGTAATCTTGTTTCCATTGACTGGTGGTGAAGGAACCTCTTTGGACCATGAATGAAGTTGACTTGGTTTCTTTTGCCTGCTTTGTAGTGGAACCACCGATCTCATTTTCAGAGCAAAATCCCCATTTGTATCTCAATTTTGAAGCCACGTCTTGCAGTCAGGCTCTTTCTGTTTCCCTATCTGCAGAATGAAAAGCAATGTGATTGAGATCTCTCCCCTTTGCCTATTAAAGATCTCAGTATCATTGTCTTCCCCCCCACCCCCGAATCAATGTAGTTTATTTATGTATTAATACTATAAGATAAAGGTAAAGGTTCCCCCGCAGATGCGTGCTAGTCGTTTCCGACTCTAGGGGCCGGTGCTCATCTCCGTTTCAAAGCCGAAGAGCCAGCGCTTGTCTGAGGACGTCTCCGTGGTCATGTGGCCGGCATGACTAGATGCCAAAGGCGCACAGAACACTCTTACCTTCCCACCAGAGTGGTCCCTATTTTTCTACTTGCATTTTTACGTTCTTTCGAACTGCTAGGTGGGCAGAAGCTGGGACGAGTGACAGGCGCTCACTCTGCTACGTGGCACTCGGGACTCGACCCGCCAAACTGCCGACCTTCTGATCGACAAGCTCAGCGTCCTAACCCACTGAGCCACCGCGTCCCAATCCTCGACATAACGGGTCACAATTGACCCTAAAATTTCTGTGGCTAAGGGGTGTTTTATTTTTATTTATTTATTTATTTTATTTTTGGGACTTATATGCCACCCTATCTCCCAAAGGACTCAGGGTGGTTTTGTCCCATTTTACAAACTTTCTCACATCCGTCGTTAAGATAATCTCTACAGCTGTTAAGTTAGTAAGGCAGGCATTAAAATGAATCTTGGTTCCCTACTGATTTTGCTTGCAAAGCATCCAGATTTTGATCACATGACCATATGGGGATGCTGCAACGGTCTTGTGATAAATGGCCATAAGTTGCTTTTTTTCCAGTCCTTTGGTCAATAAAGAAACTGTTGTAAGTTCAGGACAATCAATCATTGATGATGATGATGATGATGAAGAAGAAGAAGAAGAAGAAGAAGAAGAAGAAGAAGAAGAAGAAGA
>JAKJMR010000398.1:203834-226014 GCA_024449315.1 Daboia siamensis
TATCTATCTATCTATCTATCTATCTATCTATCTATCTATCTATCATCACTATCTCTTTATCTATCTATTTACAGCAAGTCCTTGACTTAAAACATTTCATGTAGTGACCATTCAAAGTTACAACCGCGGTGAAAAAAGTGATTTATGACCCTTTTTCACACTTAGGACCATTGCAATATCCCCAGGATTATGTGATTTACATTCAGAGGCTTCAGAACTGATTCAAATTTATGACGATCAGAGTGTCCCGGGGTCATGTGATGCCCTTTTGTAACCTTCTGACAAGCCAGGTCAATGGGAGAGCCCAATTCCCTTAACAATAGTGTTACTAATTTAATAACTGCAGGATTCACGACAAAAATGGCAAGAAGAGTCGTATAATGGGGCAAAACTCATTTTTCACTTAGCAACATATAAACTTGGGGCTCAATTGTCATGCAATCTTTGGGATTGTTCTCTCAATATGCAAGTGACTGCTGGCCAAAATATCATATTGCATTTGGAACTACAGTGCCAAAAAAATGTAGATACATTTAAATCAATAAACTGCCTTTCGGTGCCATCATTAATTAAAGGCACATTCATCTTTAACAGGCTAGCTTTCTTCCCAATAAACCTTTGAAAAGGCAGCGGGGAAAACATATCATTTTAAATCCACGATTCCTTCATTTGAGGGATTGTGTCCTGTTTCAAAGACGTGTCACGATCCCAGCCATGAAGTAATTTTAGATAAGGAACATCCTGAAAGAAACAACCCTTGATAAAGGAGAATATTTGTAGCTCAGGATTGAAATGAAGGGTGCGTGATGCCTTCTGAGTTTGGCGGTTTTCTTGCAGATGTTTGATTACCCAAATGATGCAACATAATCAGTGGTAGAAGAGAGAGTAGTTTGGGAGGAGGAGGAGGAGGAGGAGGAGGAGGAGGAGGAGGAGGAGGAGGAGGACTGTGGGGTCCTTGATGCTGTCTGAGCTAGGTTGCTTTCTTGCAGACGTTTCATTACCCAAATAGGTAACGTCATCAGTGCTAGAAGGGAGTTGGCTTTGCTGTCTATTTATATACAGGTAGTTCACCCTGTCAGTGTTGGTGGGAGTGTTCTTAGTGGTTCCTTGATTAGACTGTTGCTTACGGACAGAGAGATGTGGGGTCCTTGGTGCTCTCTGAGCTGGGTTGTTTCCTTGCAGACGTTTCATTACCCAACTAGGGAACATCATCAGGGCTAGAAGGGAGTTGGCTTTGCTGTCTATTTATATACAAGTAGTTCACCCTGTCAATGTTGGTGGGAATGTTCTTAGTGGTTCCTTGATTAGGCTGTGGTTTATGGACAGATAGATGTGGGGTCCTTGGTGCTCTCAGCCTGATGGTTTTCTTGCAGACGTTTCATTACCCAACTAGGTAACATCATCAGGGCTAGGAGGGAGGGAGGGAGGGAGGAGGAGGAGGAGGAGGACTGTGGGGTCCTTGATGCTGTCTGAGCCAGGTTGCTTTCTTGCAGACGTTTCATTACCCAACTAGGTAACATCATCAGGGCTAGAAGGGAGTTGGCTTTGCTGTCTATTTATATACAAGTAGTTCACCCTGTCAATGTTGGTGGGAATGTTCTTAGTGGTTCCTTGATTAGGCTGTGGTTTATGGACAGACAGATGTGGGGTCCTTGGTGCTCTCTGAGCTGAGTGGTTTTCTTGCAGACGTTTCATTACGAACTAGGCAACATCATCAGTGCTACAAAGGAGTGGGTTTACTATCGGTTAATGTACAACTGGCTTGTCCTGTCAGTGTTGATGGGAACGTTCTTGGATGTTCCTTGATTGGGCTTGTTAGCTTATCTGAGACTCAGAGTCTGAAGAAAATTGGCAATATATAATTGATGTTGTTTTTTTTAGTCCCTGAGGATTTTACTCCACTAGATGTTGCTGACTATAGGGGGAAGTATTTATCTCCATTCAAGGTAATTGAGCCAGCCCTGTCGAAAAACATTTCTGTGGTTACGAGGCCCCATGATGTCATTTTAATTTAAAATTGATTGATTGATTGATTTAGACTTATATACCACCCTTTTCCCGAGGGACTCAGGGCAGTTTACAGGGCAAATTAAAACAGTACAATATATGCAGTTTAAAATAAAATTAAATTAAATAGCCCCAAAATAATTTTTTGAAAAATAAAACCTTAACCCAAAAACCCTCAGTCCAGGCCGGCAAGCTCGAATAGCCATGTTTTTAGGTCCCGTCGAAACGAGCGAAGGTCGGGGGCCATCCGGAGATCCACAGGGAGCTGATTCCAAAGGGCAGGTGCGCCCACCGAGAATGCCCTCCCCCTGGGGGCCGCCAGCCGGCACTCCCTCACCGGCGGCACCCTGAGGAGGCCCTCCCTGTGGGAGCGCACAGGACGATGGGAAGTTGATGCTGGCAGCAGGTGCTCCCAAAGATAGTCCGGACCCATGCCATTTAGGGCTCTATAGGTCATCACTAGCAGTTATGGCCCTTGACCTAATGTAGCATCCTTCCCTCAAGAGATGTCCCAAACCCTGTCTGTGGGATGCAAGCAGCATGCAAACCTACACCCCCTCTGCTCCCTGGAAAAACCTTTCTCCATGCAACCAGTCCCTGGTGTCCAAAAGGTTCCAGGGTTGGAGCATCCACAATCTCTGGAGGCTAGCCATTCCATTGATTAATTGTTCCAACCATCAGGAAGTTTCTCCATAGTTCTAGGTTGCTTCTCTCTTTGATTAGTTTCCATCCGTTGCTTCTTGTCCTGCCTTCAGGGGCTTTGGAGACTAGCTTGACTCCCTCTTCTTTGGGGCAGCCCCTGAAATACTGGAAGACTGGCATCACTGCTAACACTAATATTGGAACATTGCTCTCTTCTAGTTCAACATAATAGGACTCTTCATGTTATTGCGTTGAAAACCTGACAGGTTTTTTGTTTGTGTGTGTGTGTGTGTGTGTGTGTGTGTTCTGCCTTATTTGCTGCCATTGTTGCGCAGCATCCCTTTGTTTTTGTTTTTTTCTTTCCACCTGATTTCCTCCCCCCCCCCCAAAAAAAAACAAAAAAACCCCACACCGCTCACTTAGATGCTGGCTGTTGGAGCAAAAATAATTTGTAACCAGAAGCAGCATTTCCAATGCCCATCCATAGCCATAAATGGAATTGCCCAACATCATTTCCTTTACTAAACAGTAGGCATCAATTTGGCATTACAAATCCTAGTGATTTTTCATGTATTCATGCCTCGCTGGATTATATAGGAGGTGGTTGAATTCCAAAGAGGGAGAAGCATCTTGTCCTAGGATTTTGTACCAAAGGACAAGCTAGAGTCCACTTGGAGAAGAAATTGCTCTGTCTTCCCCTTGCAACTTATTCTGCATTTTTTTTTTCAGGTTTAAAAAGCAAAATTTAACTGCCCTGGCCCTGGGCTGTCCCAAATTTATAGCTGGATAATATCTACATTAGCATAAAGCCAATGTCATAAGAGGGTGTGCAAGCGGTCACATTGTCCAGAATGTTTATGTGCAGCTCTGGGGAATTTAGGAAGCTTGCAAGCTGTTTTGTAGTATTTTGGCTAATTCTAATGAAAGTATTATTTGGGTTTTATTGATCGGAAGCTAAAGATCGCACAGCCCCTTCTGCAGTCTGGTGCCTTCCAGGTCTACAATTTCCATAACATCCATCTAGAAAGGCCAAATATAGAAGATGGAAGAGCCTCATTTGAAAAGATGGATTTTCCCATACTGGTCATTCCAATGTATGTGACAGAAATTAGTTTGGCACAGAAAAGGACAGACAATCGTTGTTGTTGTTAGTTGCAAAGTCGTGTCCGACCCATCGCAACCCTATGGACAATGTTCCTCCAGGCCTTCCTGTCCTCTACCATCTTCTGGAGTCCATTTAAGCTCACACCTACTGCTTCAGTGACTCCATCCAGCCACCTCATTCTCTGTCGTCCCATTCTTCTATTGCCCTCAATCTTTCCCAGCATTAGGCTCTTCTCCAGTGAGTCCTTCCTTCTCATTAGGTGGCCAAAGTCTTTGAGTTTTAGCTTCAGGATCTGGCCTTCTAAAGAGCAGTCAGGGTTGACCTCCTCTAGGACTGACCGGTTTGATCGCCTTGCAGTCCAAGGGACTCGCAGGAGTCTTCTCCAGCACCAGAGTTCAAAGGCCTCAATTCTTTGGCACTCAGCCTTTTTTATGGTCCAGCTTTCACTGCCATACATTGCAACTGGGAAGACCATAGCCTTGACTACACGCACTTTTGTTGACAGGGTGATGTCTCTGCTTTTTAGTGTGCTGTCTAGATTTGCCATGGCTTTCCTCCCGAGGAGCAAGCGTCTTTTAATTTCTTGGCTACAGTCCCCATCTGCAGTGATCTTGGAGCCCAGGAAAATAAAATCCGTCACTACCTCCATTTCTTTCCCATCTATTTGCCAGGAATTGAGAGGGCCAGATGCCATGATCTTGGTTTTCTTAATGTTTAGTTTCAACTCAACTTTTGCACTCTCCTTCTTCACTCGCAACAAGAGGCTCTTTAGTTCCTCTTCACTTTCTGAGACAATCATTAGATAGCAGCAAAAAGGTGTCAAAAATTTCCAATGCCATCCCGACTTTGCAGCGCCCCAGTTCAGTGGCTTGAATGTATATAGACCTATGTTACATTAGAGTAATGTGTATTGAACAAGTGGTTCAGTTTAAATGGAGAATAGAAGAACTGGGAACTGTTTAATGGTTGTGCTAATTTATTTATACTACAGCCAAAGCTCCTTCATCCATTCTCACAATAAGCCGGCAATTATCTTGCAAATAAGAAATTGAGATGAGTCAAAAGGGTCGTTAATGGTTGTAAACTTTGAATATACCAAATTGCATTATTGTTCATGGCCACCAAATTGTCTAAAACATTCTAACAATCACTTTGGCTCATCCAGTTATTGTCCACAAATTCACTTCTGGCACGCCAGTTTTTAGTCTTAATGGAAATCTACTGTCTCATTGGAAACTTCTGGTGACTTGGCCTAAGCTATATCTGACTCATTGTCAAATGTAATTTGTTGTGCAAACGATGTTTGAAAAATAGATTTTTTTGTATGCTCACCTACATGTTTCTTGTGCACACAAATTCAAGGAAGTCAGGCAGAATTATTTGAATATTACTACAAGCAGTCTAGCAAACTGGATATACATTAGTCTAACAGCCTAATAACCATCTTGGCCTAAAATTTCTGAAGTTGCTGTAATTTCAAACATTTTACAGTGCAACAATCAATTCCATGTGTCAAAGTTTTTGAATGGACCATTGTTTTCAGCGTTACTATGCAATTACAATACATATATATGGATTGGTGTCTGTTCGTTCTCCCTTTCTCTACAGACACCCACACTGTGCTAGATATTGTGTAAATTATGAATGAATATGTATGGAAAATGGAGTCTACAAAAGAGAACAAGAAGACATTCTACTGATCTCTTGTGAATAAAGTAAAGTGTATTTTATTATCGATAACAATTATAAAATGTGTCAAAGTGAACAGGCCTTCCCACTCCTATACTGTACAATGCAAGCTCTTAATTTCATTCCATTATATGTTTTATTCAGAGCTGGAAATGAAAGCCTTCCTATTTGCAATTTAGTTAATTTCACTGTAGCAGGAGCTTATTTAGCAGTACAGGATTTTCAAAATGACAGGATTATAAACTATAAATCAAAACTTGAGGGATATTGTCAAGCAATATTGTTGCTGTTGTTAGTTGCAAAGTCGTGTCCTATCTATCACGACCCCATGGACAACGTTCCTCCAGGCCGTCCTGCCCTCTACCATCTTCTGGAGTCCATTTAAGCTCACCCCTCCTGCTTCAGTGACTCCATCTAGCCACCTCCTTCTCTGACGTCCCCTTCTTCTCTTGCCCTCAGCCTTTCCCAGCATTAGGCTCTTCTCCAGTGAGTCCTTCCTTCTCATTAGGTGGCCAAAGTATTTGAGTTTTAGCTTCAGGATCTGGCCTTCTAAAGAGCAGTCAGGGTTGATCTCCTCTAGGACTGACCGCTTTGATCGCCTTGCAATCCAAGGGACTCGCAGGAGTCTTCTCCAGCACCACAGTTCAAAGGCTTCAATTCTTTGGCGCTCAGCCTTTCTTATGGTCCAGCTTTCACAGCCATACAGTTGTACAGTAGGCTTCTTTGTGTATCTCAGTAGCCTTCCGTGTTGATGAGAAACAGCCAACAAATGTGAACCAAGCATTTTGGTTATAATCACAAATTGTACATGGATAATGATAACCGTGTGTGTGTGTGGGTGGGGGGGGATTACTGGTTAAGGAATGAAAACCTTCCCTACTGTCTTGGAGATTTTAAGCACATATATTTTGAAGATGATGATTGGACTCCCAACGGAGAGGTATTCAACCAGAGTGTTCAACCAGACAGAGCACAAGTAATAAGCACATCCTGAATCGTAAGTAAATGCCTTGAGTAACTAATAATGGATAAAGTGACACAGGAATAGGGGATGATCGTGGTTTCAGATTCCCCCAAGAAGGAAATGTAATTTGTAGCTGAGGTTATTCCATTCCTTGGATAGAGATTACTAAGTGTTGGGAACATGTGTATTTATTTTTACAGCTGGGAGTAGCAAATTGATCATCTTTGCCTAATCTGTCTAGACTCATTGCCCTCAATAAAAGAATGGCTTTTATCCTGATCAATTCTTGTGCGTTTAAAAAACAGCAACAACACTATTATGCAGTTATAGAAATTGCTCTTAGTCACATCAAGATCTTCCAGAAGAAAACAGTAAAAGAAAAAAAAAATATTTTAGGGGTGTAATCCTAAACATACTCAGTAGGATTTGTTGAATTGCTTGTTGTATTGCTTAGTACCACGCTGTTTATTTTTTTTTAAAAAAAAATGTATCTTGGGCAGAAATTTTATATGCCGGTGTCAAGTTCCCCTCCATCAATTTAGACTCACAAAGTGTGACTTAGGCACAGGGTTAGCAGGTTGATACAAGACAAATGCTGCATATGAGGAATTATTGGGCGGAGTTAAAATCCACTCTCCGGTATCCATCTGGATGTGCAGAGCATGATTATCCCCAAATCACTTAAGAACTGTGTCCAAAAACAGAAAGACAGACCTCATTCTTATATCTTCTGCCTTCCGTCATCTCTCTAAGAGCCGTTAGTGGCACAGTGGTTAGAATGCAGTATTGCAGGCTAATTCTGCCAACTGTCAGCAGTTTGATTCTCACCGGCTAAAGGCTGACTCAGCTTTCCATCCTTCCTAGATCAGTCAAATGAGGACCCAGATTGTGAAGAGGTATATTAGTCTAAGTGCTGTTCCCAAGGGTGCTTTTTTTCAGGAGGCAACTGGACTCTTGTTGGGTTTTTTTTTTCCTTTGAAGACGTTTCAGTCATCTTCAAAGAAAAATCGTCTCCATCCAGTCAGAACTGAAGAAGCTTCTTAGACGAGAAGCGAAACATCTTCAAAGAAAAACAAGAAAGTCCAGTTGCCTCCTGAAAAAAAAAAAAAAAAAACCATACACCTTTGGGACAACCATAACCTGGATGACTGAGAATCTCCGTAGATATCTAAAGTTCTATTGCTATCTTATACCTTATATTTTCTACCAAACCTTCTGCTATCTGCTTTCATTAGTCATACAAGGTCAAGCCCAGAACTAAGAATGACACAGGGTGATTCTGCCAAGTTGAGATATTGTTTCGTAACTATAAACACAATCTTGCCAGATTCAGGACTGCACTATCTGCATCTACAATATGGCTTGTGAACTATTGAGGAGATCTTGTCCTTACTCTCTTTCTCTCACACATAATATCTGGGCTCTTACTTCTCCAGGCTGCACCCACTTCCCCCTGGGGTCCACCTCCTCATTACTTTCCATCACACAGAATAGTTTCAAGGAACTAAGTTGCTGGAGCCATTTGAGGTGGAAGATAATATAAGGTAAAGGTAAAGGTAAAGGTTCCCCCGTACATGCGTGCTAGTCGTTTCCGACTCTAGGGGTCGGTGCTCATCTCCGTTTCAAAGCCGAAGAGCCAGTGCTTGTCCGAGGACGTCTCCGTGGTCATGTGGCCGGCATGACTAGACGCCAAAGGCGCACGGAACACTGTTACCTTCCCACCGGAGTGGTCCCTATTTTTCTCCTTGCATTTTTATGTGCTTTCGAACTGCTAGGTTGGCAGAAGCTGGGACGAGCAACAGGCGCTCACTCTATTACACGGCACTCGGGATTTGACCCGCCAAACTGCCGACCTTCTGGTCAACAAGTTCAGCGTCTTAACCCACTGAGCCACCGTGTCCCTTGGGGAAGATAATATAGTTTCTTCAAAAGCCCATTTCTGTGAGTGACTTTGATGAATCAGCCTGTTACTGGGATAGAAAGGGATAAGGTTATTTATCACCATTCTGTCGAAAATATCCTGGTTCAGACTTTTGATTTCTCTTATTCACTTTTTTTTTTCTGGGCGATAGTTAGAGGGGAGGAGAACACATCTAACCTTTGTTCGTCTAGAGAAAAAAGTATGAATACACAGGCTTCAAGTCTCTTTCTGAGTAGAAGCAAGACTGGGCTTGTTAAATGCATCCCACTGTTTATCTTCTTATGAATTCTGATTATTTATGGCGACCAAGGAAAACTTTAAATCAAGTGTTCGTGAATTGGCTGGAGCGAACCGTTTAAAGAATTATGGATTTCAACTCCCCCATGCTGGCTTGGGAATTCTGGGAGTGGAAGTTCCACAAGTCTTAAAGTTTCAATGTTTGGACACCCCTGCTTTAAAGGTTACTCTGCCTTCTGAAATGATCGCAAGACCATACAATCTTGGTCCGTTCAAATGTGAAGGACTTTTTGAACATGAAAGAAAGGCCATTTTACAGTCCTTGTCTTTAAGTAAATCCGGACTAAATGGCAACTCTGCATTTTTAAAGCTCTGGGGTCCAAAGCTCTCTGTTATTGGTGCTCCTGCCATTCGACAAAATGTATTAATTTTCTGCTTAATGGGATCTGTGGCTTAATTCTCTCAAATCCCTAGCCATGACGGAACATTTGCAGAAATCAGTCGAGCCACAGTCTACGACAAAAATGCTGGACCCACTTTTCATTCCACCATCGATTTAGTTTCTAAATGGTTAGTGTTTTTCAACAGGATTGCTTTTGGTTAGCCAATATATATTGCAAGTCACCATTCTGATCTTAATAAAATTGTAGCATGTGTGATTTTTCTTTTTTCTTTTTCTTTTTAACTTAATTTCCTCCTACCTCCCTGTATCCTTCCTTCCTCTCTTTTAAAAATGTGTTTGCATAAATATACTGGTCCCTAAAATATATAATAAAACTTATTTTTAATTTGGAATATGTAAGGTTATCCTATTGCATAACTGAGAAAATGTGGCATGTGAACAAGAACTAGATTGTTTTTAAGGGGTATGTTGTTGTTGTTTGCGACTATCACATTTTGTCTAATTACAGCAGGCTCAGCAGTGATTGGAGGGGATTAATAATTAAGCACTGCAAGATTTTATTTTGCTCTGCTTTTGTCCTTAAGTGAGAGATTTACATAGTTTGCAATATTTAATTAATTAGCCCTTATGAGAATCATAAAATAAAAGCATGTAATTGTCTGTTTGATCCATAAATGTTGTAACTGTGTTACTACATAAAGGACAGAAGGAGGAGAAGAATGGAAGAAATGAATTAATCTGTGTGAGAAATTTAGCATTTAAATTTGTAAGCTATCTGCAGTTGATACAGACCTAATGGAAAGAAAATGGGTTATTTCAAACTGTTTGGAAATGGAAGGAACTTGCTTCCTTGCTGATTTCACTGAATCTCTGAATTAACCTGACTTTGTGAAGTTTGAAATGTCAGAACAAAAATTTACACTCTATAACCCCTTTTCTCTGTTGGTTTTGGTACCAGAAACAACACAAATTCATTAAGTTGAATATCTCACACCAGAGTACTCCTGTTGACTGGATACTGATTTTGAGTAGTTACTGATATGCAGAAGACTGTGGTTAGTTTAGATGAATTGATGTAGGAGATGACCAGGCTGAGCCTGAGGGAGGGGTCAAGTATGTCCTCAGTCTCGAGTCCTTTCATACCTGCAAGTCTAGCCCACCTTGAATTCTGTTGACTCTTATAAAATAAGATAAGAGAAAAGATAAGATAACCTTTATTGTCATTTTTTTTTTTACTATAAAGCACACTGGCCCACATTAAAAATGAAATTCTGTTGCCTGCTCTTAAAAAAAAGAATACACATATATAACACATAGATATAGACATAGACATACATATACATATACCACTTAGACTTATATACCACTTCACAGTGCTTTACAGCCCTCTCTAATTGGTTTACAGTCAGCATGTTGCCCCCAGCAATCTGGGTCCTCATTTTACTGACTTCAGAAGGATGGAAGTTTGAGTCAACCTTGAGCTAGTAAAAATCGAACTACCAAAGTGCTGGCAGTCGGCAGTCAGCAGAAATAGCCTGCAGTACTGCATTCTAACCACTGCACCACTGCCAGGTATATACACATACACATACATACATACAGATACACCTACATATGGTACCTATAAACATTAATCACCGTCCACTTCGAATACATAGCAGAAAGAGGAAGCTTCAGAGTTCACAAGTTTGATTCTACGTGGAACAAAACTTGTGACTGAATCTGGATATTTTGCTTTGGATACCATGAAGCCCCTTCCCAATTTGGAAGATCAAATTGATGCAGAAACAAGGTCAGCTAATTCAGCCAAGCAGAAACCATGTGAGGAATTCACTGAGAATATTGGGTTTTTTGTACACCCTTTATAATGGTCAGTGGTTTAGAAAATTTGGGTTGAATAGCCACGGTCTAGGTTTACTGTTTGATTAACACCCATTAGTAATAGTAATAATAAAGTTGGAAGGGACCTTGGAGGTTATTTAGTCCAACCCCCTGCTCAGGCAGGAAACCCAATGCCATTTCAGACAAATGGTTGTCCAATCTCTTCTTAAAAACTTCCAGTGTTGGAGCATTCACAACTTCTGGAGGCAGGTTGTTCCACTGGTTAATTGTTCCAACTGTCCGAACTAACTGTCCTTATTTCTAGGTTGCTTCTCTCCTTGATTAATTTCCATCTATTGCTTCTTGTCCTGCCCTCAGGCGCTTTGGAAAATAGCTTGACTCCCTCTTCTTTGGGGCAGCCCCTGAGATATTGGAACACTGCACTGTAAGAGTCTACACCAGTATATAGTCCAGAAATTATATTTTTAATTTCCAGAAATTTCCAGCCAGGATGGTTCCTATCATCCAAAGCCATTTAAGAGGTGGCGACTGTAGTCCGGTATACATAGAAGACACCGGTTTGAGAAAAGACCGTTACAAAATATGCCTCAATTGTTGATATTGAATGAAAATAATATCCTTCAGCTAAAAGGAATGTAATAAGTTGTCACCAATTTACATCAATTTTATGCGTATTAAAACTTATTAAATTATAACATTACAGTAACCCATGTGGGATTTTCTTTCTCCATGAAGATTTTTTAAAGCTTTCCCCCCTTCTATCTCTCTCTTCTCTCTCTTTATCTCTTTATTCTCTGTGTGTGTGTGTGTGTGTGTGTGTGTGTGTTTGATTCAGGATTAATGCATTTCTCCTTGTTTGGCTGAGAATATTGCTGTGCAACTTCAAATTTAGCCTCATTTTGTGGGCAGGCCAGAGAGAAAAGCCAGCAGAATAAAATCTATGAGTTTTCACTTTGATAGAAGAAATAGAGAGAAGACTGCAGACAGCCAAGCAAATGCAGTGTCATATTTTTGATATGAATAAAATATTATTTATGTGGATTGGTCTGCTGGCTAGAGATATATAAACAACAGACTCAAGTTCATTTGAATGCATCTTAAGATGTGCAGATCTGTTTCTCTGCCTCTTTGTGTATGTGCATTTTCAGCCCCAATTAACCAACACTAGGCTGCAGGCCCTTTCATTGAAAATGATGGATCATAATCTACTATGTTGGATTTATTATGAGTTGGTGTAGGGGTAAAACAGAGTTTCTTCAACTTCAATATAGTCACCATGTGAGTGACTCCAACAGCTTCCATGTGTAAGAGAGAACAACATTCCAAAATACGAAATATTTCTGATTCAACTAGGGAAAAAAAATAAGTGCAGCAATGAAGGAAACACTGGATTTATGGCTTATGATGAAAGATTAAATTGCTCCCTTTTAAAATTATTTTGAAAAGCCAGAAAAGAGAAAATGCGCTCAGCTGTAAAAAAATAAAATAAAATGGAATAATATAACTCTCATAGAAATTAATAGAAGGAGAAAAAAAAAAATAGAAAGTAGACTTTATGAGATCTGGGAAATTAGCTGCAGGTATCTAATTGTTTTCATTTCTTCTGTTTTATGTCGTTTTGTATGCCCACCGCATTTTGCTGAATGCGTAGAAAAGACCGTGAATTTGATAGTCTTGAACAGCGCTTGAAAATCTCATTTTCCTTGTGGCTAATAGGCAATGCCCTGGGGATATTGCAATTTGGAACACCTACTGTATATTCAGAAGCTTAAGTTGTGCAAAGAATTGAGAGGCCCACCATTCTAGCTATGACTTTAAAGCAATATTAATTTCCCATAAACGGGACTGCCACAGAGAAGAGGGGGTTGACTTATTCCCCAACGCACCTGAGGTGTAGGACAAGAAACAATTGGTGGAAACTAGTTAAAGTGAGAGCAAACCTAAATGGAGGGAGAAATTTTCTGTCATCAAGAACAATTAATCAATGGAATGAATACCTTCTAAGTCTGATCTATAGTGCTCGACTCCGCTTTTGTGTCTTTTTAAAATTCATTCCTTCAGAGGCTTGATATTTCTGATGTTGTCCTCCCACTCTGAGTGTTCCCATGGTTCTTATCTGAATCTGGGGGAAAAAAAGACAATATACTTAATGAAATCAATGATAAATACTTGCATGATATTAGAGTGGCAATAGTACAGAAGATTGGATGCAGTTCAAAAATCTGGTGTGGAGTGAACTATATTTCTTTAAGCTCTTCCTGCCTTTCCTTTGCATGAATTTGCACTTCTCCCAGAGATGCACTTCAAAGTTTTAAATAGAATAAGCTAAATGATTTTAGCTTAGAGACAGGGATAGCAACTGGCATAAATCTGCAAGTTCCTCTCTGCACTTCAGAAGCTGTCTTGAAACACTTTATTTAGAGTTTTAAGTGCTATATGGGAGCTAAAGACATTTTTAGAACATTCTCAGCAAAATAGCTGAGCCTCTGATCTTTTTAATTTGGGCTTAGATATATGCCATTGGTTGTTATGGAGAGAGAGAGAGAGAGAGAGAGAGAGAGAGAGAAAGAGAGAGAGGGAGGGAGGGAGGGAGAGAGAGAAAGAGAGAAAGCTTGTGCCACTAACATTTAAAGAGGGAGATTGAAGAAGTGAATGCCAAACTGAATACATTTTTCTTATTCACTGGTAAATATTCATATTGCATATTCTATCTTGTTCAGCAGCCACTCATCCCAGCATTATGAGCAATGCTTCATAATGCTGCCCATAGTCTTCAGCCAAGAATTGTTCGGCTTGAGCTAAAATGTGGCATTTTCCTCAACCTGTGAAAGCCATCCTGACTGTTTCAAGATGGTGGACATTTTGGTTAGCTTCACACATGACTGCAGAGAGCAATCAGTTAGGTCAATGGTGGCGAACCTATGGCACGCGTGCCAGAGGTGGCACTCAGAGCCCTTTCTGTTGGCACGCGCACCATTGCCACCAGCAGCAGGTCCATCAGGCCACCAATGCCACCCGGAGCAGGAGCACCGCCCAGCACAAAGGAGGCAAAGCAGCCAACTAGCAAGCTGGAGTAGTGGTGATAGAGCAGAGGCTACCAACCATTGTCAGTTGGTGGACTGGAAGGAAAGGGAGGGGAAAGCATTTTACATGCATGCGTCTGTGCATGGGGCCATGAGCATGCGCGCGCTGCAAATGGGGCAGGTTTAGTGCCTGCGTGATACTCACTAGCCCTGCCCCATTCTTATGTGGTACAGCGCCTTGTATCTGCACCCCGTGGCGTGGAGGCGGCCGTTTTTGCGCCTTGCAGCACGGTGGCCCATTTCTGTGCCCCCAGTTTTTGTGTGCCAGAGGTGGCACTCAAAGGCGCCTCCCTCCCCCCCCCCCCGAGGGCACCACAATGCTGATGCAGCCCTGGCACTTTGCGATAAATAAGTGGGTTTTTGGTTGCGTTTTGGGCACTCTGTCTCTAAAAGGTTTGCCATCTCTGGGTTAGGTTTTCAAAACAGGCTACTGGAACGATAGACGTCTTCCACAGAGTTTGATCCTGACTTTGATATTCTTCAACTTGACCGATGAGTTTGAGGGAGAGGTGTGTGCTCTTTGCCCAGCCAGATTTGCACAAGATGACACAACCCTAGGAAGAATAGCTAACATTTTCATAAATAGGAGGAACACTAATTTAGAACACTAATTTAAATAAGGATAGATTTAAACAGGCACTTTGCAATAATATCAGTGAAAAAGAATCTTGGGGATTCAGGTATTAAAAGCTAAATAACCATACCTGGCGATAAGTACCCATGTATGAGTCTTGACAAGCTGAATGAGTCCTGAAATGCAGTCTTGAGCTTCTTCAGTAGAAATGTAATTTCTAGAGTTGGAGCTCTATTCTGTTCGGCACTTGACAGATGCCTCTCCCATGTCACCTTCTGAGCACCGTTTTCCAAGACAGATTTAGAGAAATTTGAATAGGCGCAGAGAAAGTCCACAAGAGTAATTAAGAGGGTTAAAAGGAAGTTTCAGGGTCAGAAACTAAGAGAAGATAGCATGTCTAACCTTCAGAAGAAATGGATAGTAAGATGGGTGTCATACAGAAGGACATCAAGGACTGTTCCAGAGTCTACATCGCAGGATGATGGTCTCAAATTAATGGAAGACAGATTCAGATAGAAAAATACCTTTGTAACAGAACAGTGGAAATAACCGAACGCAAAGAGACATGGCCTTCCCTTCTTTGAATGTGTCCAAACCAAGGCAGGACATCTTTCTTCTTTGAATGTTTAAATTTCCCTTCTTGCACAGAATGACAGATTGGATTTAACAGTCAAAATGTGTCTTTTTGACTTGAAGCGTCTATGAAATGTCAGTGAACACTTCAATTTGCTATTCACTGAAATTTTAGAAAGACTGGCTGGCTGACTTTGTGAAACTAATTGAAAGACCAGAAGGTGTACCTTAAATACTGTAGAAATTGTCCCAATAGATGTGCTCTTAATGGACTTCATTCCTTCCATTAATATACAGACATTACCATATATTGATCAGAAAATGGCAACATAGGCTAGTTATACTGTAAAGCAGACAAAACTATTTTGCAGATGTATCCAGGCAGCTTCCTTTGTGAATTTGGATAACACGAAGCAAATAACATTAATTAGTTAGTTGATTAAGCACGGTATAATTATACTCCAGTAATTCTCTTTGCCTGTTTACACACAGAGATGTTTTAATGCTTAGTCTCTGGCATTTGAAGGCTAAATTATTTTCCAAATAAACTTTAAAAATAAGCTCTGTTATTTTTATAAAAGTTGAAACTGAAATACTTTTTAGGCATAATGGTGGGTTGATTTTGATAGACATAGTATGCTAAATGTTTTTTTTAAAAAAAAAAAATCCCATTTATATCCAGCCCTTCTCCGAAGACTCAGGGTGGCTTACAATCTAAGAAGCACAAATCAATGTGCTTAGCAATAGCCTTCATTTTATGTTATATGCCTGCTTATTAGGGCTTTCTCCCCCCCCCCCCAGCGGCATTTTTTTACAAAGTCAGCTTATTGCCCCCAACAATCTGGGTCCTCATTTTATCTACCTCGGAAGGATAGAAGGCTGAGTCAACCTTGAGCCTGGTGGGACTCGAACCTGCACTAATTGCAGGCAGCTGGTGTTACTTAAGGAGGCATTAGCCCACTGCTCCACCAAGGCTCTTGTTTATTGGCTGTCTGCATCATGAGTGTATTAATTCTGAAGTTATGCTATGAAAATTATGGACATGCATTTGTGATAAAGATGATTTTTTTTTCTGCAAAAGAACTGTGTTATTTTGAGGAACAGACCATGGAGAAACTCAAAGTTTTTCATTGTTCACCCATCATGCTTACATATTTGGTTGCTTAACCAAATAAGCAAATATTTGGTTGCTTAACCAAATAGGCATAGGAAAAAGGGCTTGATCCATTCATGGAGAACTTTTGCAGGCTCAAATCTGATAGGCCTTAATACGTCCCAGATATTTAGCCAAGACTCAGCTCTCTTAAGTTAAATCCAAAAACATCAGCATGTTCAGATAATGGATTGTGTTCATCCCAATTTAATTGTGGTCAAGCATAAGTTACATGGGAATATAGGATGAGGGAAGGTTAAAAGAGATTAGGGAGCATTGTATAGCAGAACCAGTAATGTTTATTCAGTCAATAAAATTAAAATCCAGCAAAAGTTATAAAATATGCAACATAATAGCCAAATCAAATGGGTGAAAGCAAATATCAGTATCTCAGTCTGATCAAATTAATAAGCAGACAAGCAAGCCAAAGTTCCTCTGAATTTACAACAGACTGTATGTAATGCAGTGTTGGAGAATAATCTGGCAGATTTGAGAGTTTCCTTGGTGCTCTTTGAGCTTGGTTATTTTCCTGCAGACATTTCGTTACCCAACTAGATAACATTGTCAGTGCTAGTCAGTGCTAGTATAAGCACCGAAGATGCTACCTAGTTTGGATAATGAAACATCTGCAAGAAAACAACCAAGTTTGGAGAGCAGCGAGGACCCCCTCATTTTCAATCCTGAGCTACAAATATTCTCCTTTATCTGGCTGATTTGGTTGGCTGCCCTTTTTTCTTCCTATGCTTCTACTAAAAAAATCTGGATTTTCAGCAGAGTGATACCCTGGGGAAGAGGGAAGAACTTCAGAGGGACAGAGAATGGCAGCTGTTAGAATAATGGAAGGAACACTACATTTCAGAATTTATGTACAAATCTTGTGGGCTGCTTGATTGGCAGAGCAGTCAGCCAATGAGAGAAGAGGTGAAGGTAAGCCCACACATAAGATCTGACGCAAAACCCAGCCAGGCTAGTGGGAGAAGGCATCTTGCAAGGACAATTTTCAAGGTCACCAGCATTTCAGCCAAGGTAAAGGTAAAGGTTCCCCCGCACATGCGTGCTAGTCGTTTCCAACTCCAGGGGCCGGTGCTCATCTCCGTTTCAAATCCGAAGAGCCAGCGCTCCTCCGAGGACGTCTCCGTGGTCATGTGGCTGTCATGACTACACACAAAAGGTGCACAGAACGCTGTTACCTTCCCACTGGAGTGGTCCCTATTTTTCTACTTGCATTTTTATGTGCTTTCAAACTGCTAGGTTGGCAGAAGCTGGGACGAGTAATAGGCGCTCACTCTGTTACACGGCACTCAGGATTCGACCCGCCAAACTGCCAACCTTCCGATCGACAAGCTCAGCGTCCTAACCCACTGAGCCACCGCGTTTCTTTTTCAGCCAAGTTACCATATCCTTTTCTTTTCTATTTCACCCCAGTCTTGCTCATTGGTTGCTCATCACCAACGGTGAAGGGAAGATTTATGTAGCTCTTGCTATATTTCCCTAACCAAAGCCAGTCCTTCTCCCCTTGGAAACTCCTCCTGTCTCCACGGTTTTTGCTAAGCTCCAGTGTTATTCTTTGTTCTCATTGATTGATGTTGATGCAAAGATCTTAACAGCGGTGTTAGCAAATAGATTACAGCAAGTGATATCATTTGTTATTAAGAATGATCAAGCAGAGTTTATAAGTGCCAGGGAAGCAGAAGACAACATTAGGCTGGATTGTAGATTTAATCGACTCAAAAGAAAACAGAGATCAATTGGTGATTTTTATCATTAGATGCTGAAAAAAAAAAAAGCCTTTGACAAAAATATATATAAATAGCGCACATTTACCATGATAAACAGGCTTGGTTTTCTTTTGGAATTCATAAAACGGATAAAGATGTTAAATGAGTCGCCTGCATCTAAAGTAAAGGTTAATGATTTGCTTTCTGCTATTTTCCTACCATTTAAAGGAACCAGACAAGTCCACGTTTACCTTTTTTTTTTTTTTAATATCAGCATGGAAACCTTGGCTTACGCCAGACATGTCAAACACAAGGCCCGGGGGCCAGATCCGGCCCGCGAAGTGGTTTCATGCGGCCCGTGAAGCCATCCTGGAAACAGTGAGGGAACGGCCCCCACTGCCTTGGCCCTGGCCCAGAGACCCTCCTCCTGCCAGAGACCTCGGATCTGTCCTACTCCTGCCCAGGCCCCCATAGGCACCCTTGATGCGAACGATGTAGAGCTGGCCATGCCCACCCAGTAGGCCATACGCACTCTAGCCACGCCCACCCAGTAGGCCACGCCCACCCAGTAGGCCATACGCACTCTAGCCACGCCCACCCAGTAGGCCATATGCACTCTAGCAACACCCACCCAGTAGGCCATACGCACTCTAGCCATGCCCACCCAGTAGGCCATACGCACTCTAGCCATGCCCACCCAGTAGGCCATACGCACTCTAGCCACCCCCACCCAGTAGGCCATACGCACTCTAGCCATGGCCACCCAGTAGGCCATATGCACTCTAGCCACACCCACTCAGTAGGCCATACGCACTCTAGCCACAGCCACCCAGTAGGCCACGCCCACCCAGTAGGCCACGCCCACCCTGACCATAGCCACCCGGCCCCTTGAGGGCAACCGCAATGCTGATGCGGCCCTCAATGAAATTGAGTTTGACACCCCTGGCTTACGCTGTTAGGAAACACATGACTGGTACATAAAAAAATAATAATAGTAAGAGAAGTAGATAACAGCAAGATGTGGCAAAGGCTAAGAGCATGAAAGTTGAAGAAAGAGCAGAAGAACTCATTCTAACTGCACAAGACCACGGTTTAAGAACAAGTGCAGACGAAGCCAGAATTGAGAAGACGGCAGCAGACAGCAAATGACACCCTTGCAAAGAAGCTGAAAGGGGGGAAAAAAAAAACATGGATCACCTGGTTAATTAGCTGCTGCACGCAGAACACACAGACTGACTACAAGCAACGGCGTGGCAAAGTAGCAGCAATGGTGCGTTGGATGATTTGCCAGAAATATCATATGCTTGCAAGCGAGAACTGCTGGGACCATAAAATAGAGAAAGTCAGAGAAAATGCACAAGCTAAATTGCTCTGGGTCTTTAAACCTCTAACAGACAGGCCCCTGCCACATAACCCTCCAGGCTTAACAATCGAGCCTTGGTGGAGCAGTGGGCTAATGCCTCCTTAAGTAACACCAGCTGCCTGCAATTAGTGCAGGTTCAAGTCCCACCAGGCTCAAGGTTGACTCGGCCTTCCATCCTTCCGAGGTAGGTAAAATGAGGACCCAGATTGTTGGGGGCAATAAGCTGACTTTGTAATAATGCCGCTTGTGTGTGTGTGTGAAAGCCCTAATAAGCAGGCATATACATAGAATGAAGGCTATTGCTAAGCACATTGATTTGTGCTTCTTAGATTGTAAGCCGCCCTGAGTCTTCGGAGAAGGGCGGGATATAAATGAGATTTTTTTAAAAAAATGTCAATAAGACAAAAAAAGTCTGGATGGCGGATGTGGCAGCACCCTAGAAGTAGCAGAATTAGAAGAGAAAAAAACGAGAAAATCATAAAATACAAAGACCTACAAACAGAAATAGAACAACTGTGGCGAAAGGAAGCAAAGGCAGTACCAATAGTATGTACAGGCACCTTGGGTGCAATCCCAAAACATCTGGAGCGTGTCTTGAACACAATCAGCATGGGGGAAAAAAAAAATCGCCATCATTCAATTGCAATTGCACTTGGAATAGAATAGATTCCCTTAACAATTATCTGTCCCAAATTCCTGGGAATAACCTGCTAGGTGGATAAAAATGCCCAATCCAATTTAAACGTCTGGCTGGCTGTAGGATCAATCCTAATAACAATAACACTTTTGTTTTCTCCTGCTGTTGTTTTTAAGTCTAAAGGCCTCCGGCTTTTAACAGCTTTTATTTTTTAAAGAAAAATCTAAAACTTTCTCCTTGCAAGAAATCAGCTTTTAAGCTAGTAGATGGGTAGAAATGTCTTATCTAGAAACAACACCAGCTGTCTGTTGGAATGTTTTCCACTAAAATTTGGTAGAACCTGCAGCCCATTTCTGGGGGGAAGGAAGAAGAGGAGAAGGATCCAGAAGAAGGAAAATCCTATATATCAGTAGTTTAGAACATAGGTATGCTTACAGTCTAAGAATAGAATAGAATAGAATAGAATAGAATAGAATAGAATAGAATAGAATAGAATAGGGAATGAAATAATTAGAATAGAAGGCATGAGCTTAAATGGACTCCAGAAGATGGTAGAGGACAGGAAGGCCTGGAGGAACATTGTCCATAGGGTCGTGATGGGTCAGACATGACTTCGCAGCTAACAACAACAACAACAGAATAGAGTAGAGTAGAGTAGAGTAGAGTAGAGTAGAATAGAATAGAATAGAATAGAATAGAATAGAATAGAATAGAATAGAATAGGGCAGGGGTGTCAAACTCAATTTCACTGAGGGCCGCATCAACATTGTGGTTGCCCTCAGGGGGCCGGGTGGGTATGGCCAGGGTGGGCGTGACCTACTGAGTGGGCGTGGCTAGAGTGCGTATGGCCTACTGGGTGGGCGTGGCCAGCTCTACATCATTGGCATCAAGGGTGCCTATGGGGGCCTGGGCAGGAGGGGGACAGATCTGAAGGTCTCTGGCAGAAGGAGGGTCCCTGGGCCAGGGCCAAGGCAGTGGGGGCTGTTCCCTCACTGTTTCCAGGATGGCTTCGCGGGCCGCATGAAACCATTTCACGGGCCGGATCTGGCCCCCGGGCCTTGTGTTTGACATGTCTGGAATAGGGAATGAAATAATTAGAATAGAAGGCATGAGCTTAAATGGACTCCAGAAGATGGTAGAGGACAGGAAGGCCTGGAGGAACATTGTCCATAGGGTCGTGATGGGTCGGACATGACTTCGCAGCTAACAACAACAACAGAATAGAGTAGAGTAGAGTAGAGTAGAATAGAATAGAATAGAATAGAATAGAATAGAATAGAATAGAATAGAATAGAAGCTAGGAGAGACCTTGGAGGTCTTCTAGTCCAATCCCGTGGTCAGGCAAGAAATCTTATATCATTCCAGACAAGTGGCTGTCCAGTCTCTTTTTTAAAACCTCCACTGATGAAGCACCCCCAACATCTAAAGGCAAGCTGTTCTACTGGTTAATTGTCCTCACTATTAAAAACCTTCTCCTTGATTCCAGGTTGCTTCACTCCTTGATTAATTCCCATCCATTGCTTCTTATTCCTGCCTTCTGGTGCTTTGGAACCCCCCCTCCCTCTTCTTAGTGGCAGCCCCTCAAACACTGGAAAACTGCTATCATGTCACCCCTAGTCCTTCTTTTCTCCAGACTGGCCATATCCAATTCCTGCAACTATTCTTCATATCTTTTTTGTCTCCAGGCCCTTAATCATCTTAGCTGCTCTTCTTTGCACTTTTTCCAAGTCTCAACATCTTTTTTTTTTTTTTTTTTTTTTTTGTAATGTGGTGACCAAAACTGCATGCAGTATTTCAGGTGTGGCCTTACTAAGGTTTTATAAAGCGGTACTAATATTTTAAGTGATTTTGAGTCTACTGTATGTCTCTGTTTATAAAACCAAGGATTGTGTTAGCTCTTTGCTGCTGCCGCACACGGCTGGCTCACGGCTGGCTAACTAGGACTCCAAGGTCCCCCTCACAGTTACTGTATTTGAGTCAGGTCTCACCTAACCTGTACTTGCACCTTTGATTTTTTTTTCCCTGCCTAAGTATAAAATCTTGCTTTTCTCCATATTAAATTTGTTTTGCTGGATAGGGATATCCTAACTCATGGGTTGGCAACCCGCAACTCTGGAGCTGCACACGGCTCTTTCAGCCTTCTCCTGTGGCTCCCAGTCATCCTCCGCCATTTGCAGAGAGACAGAGACAGAGAGCACTTGTGCTTCCCTTCTCTCTGTCTCTGTCTCTGTCTCTCTCTCTCTCTCTCTGTCTCTCTCTCTCTCTCTCT
>JAKJMR010000398.1:226024-241046 GCA_024449315.1 Daboia siamensis
CTCCTGGCCACAATTCCTAGCATGTTAGTTAAAGCGAAGGGGGCAGGTGACAAGGTACCCTCTGTTTTTACATTCCTAAGAGCAGCGTCTTTGCTTCTGGGGATGAGAAATGACAACAGGAAACAATAAGTAGCGTTGGAGTTGTGTGTACTCCAGGGCTGCCCTGTGCAAGCTGAGTGAGAACAGCCTGCATTGCAAGCAAGCAGTGTACATGTCATGAGTCACCTCCCCTTTGTAGGTTGTTGTCCCTTTTACAGAGCTCAAGGAACTCTGATTCAGCAAATTTTCTCGGATGTACTGGTGACACAGATGCATTAAAAAAAAATAACTATTCTATTCTCCATGAATAAACATACTCCTGGACCATCCTTCCACGCATCGTCTGATTTGTGACTGATTTGTTTGTGTCAAAGTATTTTTTTAAAAAACAACAACAACAACGTCACAGCTCTGTTTAACAGTATCAAAGCCTTTTAAAGGTCCAAAGCACCCGAAACAATAGATGGAAACTAATCAAGGAGAGAACCAATCCGGAACTAAGGATAAATTTCCTGACCCTGAGAACAATTAATCACAACTTGCCTCCAGAGGTTGTGGGTGCACCATTACTGGAGATTTTAAAGAAGAGATTGGACAACCATTTGTCTGAAATGGTATAGGAGCAGAGGGTTGGTCTAGAAAACCTCCGAGCTCCCTCCCAAGTCTGTTATCTGTTTATCTACAACAAAGCCCACAATTGGGAATTAGTTATGCCTCCTAGAGATACATTGGCAGAAACAGAATGCCAAGAAGCAAGGAGCACATCGTTTATGGCCTTAACTTAATTCACATCTGGTCACACCCTACCAGCACTCACAACAATCCATGACAACATACTTTCTCCTTATTTATTATTTAGACAATTGGCCACCCATCTCGTGTCTATGGAGTACGGACGACTTACAACACTCAAACATTAAAAAAAACATTAATTAAAAATTGCTACGGATGTCATTATTTTTTAGAATACCCTACCACAAGGGTCCCCAAACTGTGGGCCATGACAGGATGGCCGGTGAGCATGTGCATTCTCACTTGCGTGAGCAGCAGGCTAGTATATGCATGCATGCTCCATTCGTGTGAGCAGCGTGTGCATGTGCACACCTCTTGTGCAAATGGAGCTACCTGCAATGCTTACAGAATCATCCCCTCTCCCCCCCCCCCATCACCCACCACCACCAGTTTGCAAAGCTGGAAAACATTAGGGAGCTCTGCCCTATCGGGGTCATGGTTCCGACAAATGAAACTCTTCAAAGAACTTTGAGGCATTGTTTACCTTAAAGAATCTTTATTCGAGAAGCATGGCATCAGCACATACATGCTCAAAGCCAAAAACTAAGTTCCCCTCCTCTGAGCAAATAGTATCAAAGCACAATTCCCTCCTCTAATTAACAGTCATAAATCACATTCTCTAATTAGTTGGAAATGCAGGCTTCCCCTCCAGCTCTCCAGCCCGCCATTTCTTATGTCTTATTTCAATAACCTTGGTTCTCACACTAGGTGCAGTATTGTTATGTCTAGCTAAACTTCTCACACTTCCCCAGTATCATCTAATTCTAACTCTAATTCTAAGAGTAAAACATAAGAAGGAAAATGGCTGCCTCTCCATATATTGTCAAAGCAAGAACATCTGATGTTAGCAGCATCGACAACCAAATGATTTCAGATTTGTTACACTGCAGCCTGTAGGTTTTGCTGAGACACAGATGACAATTTGTTTAGGAAAAAGAAAAGGCAGAAGGAAATGTAATGTACTGAATGCATGGCTATATCTCAACCCTGTAGTTTGCATTCTGTTTGCAAGTTGATTTGGGAGTTGGATTTATTTACTGTGGTTACTGAAAATAGTTGCCAGTCCTTTTGCTTGCTTTTGTATTCCTTCTGCTGTTAAAAGAAAGAAATCAATCATGCAAACATCAATATCTTATTTTGGTGCAGAATCCTCGGCGGTGCACATTGCAAGAATGCTTCTCAATAGCTTTGGCAGGCACAAAAGAAGTATTATTGACTTATATTTATGAAGGAAAGTGAGCTGCCTTCCCAAAATGTTAGCCGTGTAACAGGGTGGGTTCAGATGGAAATAGTAATGGCTGGCTGTGGGAGTGGGTTATATATATGGGGTTTTCATGGCAAAGATACTGGAGTGGGTTGCCATTTCCTTCTCCAGTGGATCACATTTTGTCAGAACTCTCTGCTATGACCTGTCCGTCTTGGGTGGCCCTGCACGGCGTAGCTCATAGCTTCATTGAATTATGCAAGCCCTTCGACACAACATGTCAGTAGTCCTTGAAGTGATATAAGTCCATCCTTCTGCTCAAGGTAGGAACTTTACACCATCCCATTGAAATGGTTATCCAGTCTGTTTTTGAAAACTTCCAGTGATGGAGCACCCACAAGCCTGGGAAGCAAGCTTGTTACACTGATTAATTGTGCTCACTGTCAGAAAATTTCTCCTGACTTATAGGTTGGATTTCTCTTTGATAAGTTTCCATCCATTGTTTCCTGGGCTTTCTTCGTGTCTTTTGGAGAATAAGTCAATCCCGTCTTCTTTGTGACAACTCCTCATGTCCCCTCGATCCTTCTCTTCGATAAGAAAGTTATTTTTTATTTAATCGATGTAATAAGAATTGCATTAATTTAAAGATGAGACAGTAAATGCTAAGGGGAAAAGAGAGGAAATATTTAGCGTAAAAGTTTGAGATCTGTACTAAAGATATTTGTACGTTATGGAATTATTGACCAACTCAGCCGCCACGTTGCTTTTCAAATATTTAAATGTGAAACTAGAAAACCAATAGAATTTTCTTTTAAAAAAAATAGGCTAGACACAGCTACCTCCCTCAAACCGTTCATCGTACAATTTCAAATCGCTAACACCGATGGGCGTAATCCAAGATGGTGTTAATGACCTTTATCAACATTTCACAGTTCTGTGCATTTATGATAAAATAATCAACCAACGCTTCATGTTTTACTTGCCTAATGACAGAGATGGCACTTAGATGGACATACAAACAAGGGAGAAAATATTATTTTATCAGATCCAGGGAGCGTAGGAATAAATTGTAGCAGCTGACCTCGTCCTTTCTTGCACGTCCTATTTCTTTTCTTCCCTTTTCACAAAAAAAATTGCCCTGCCATTTTTCTCCACTGGTATAATAACAGCCAAGAAAGACCCGGTACATTGGCCAACAATTTAGAAGGTGAGATTCAGATGAGACACACAGCTGGTCATCCCACTTTATCTTTATACTTTAAAAGTTTAAGATTAAACAGCGAGTAGCAGGCTGCTTACCTCTTCTTCAGGAAAATGATTCTGTCTGCTTTTGAAAGGAATCTTTTTAATGCAGGAGCTGAAGTGGCTGTTGACTGTAATCCCTTCTTAGAAAAACAATTTTCCAAAAACCTCTCATTCTGACCCCTGCACGAGAATAGTCAGAATGAAAAAAATAAAATAAAAGTAAGAAGTTTAGCCAGAACTTTAAAGCAATTCTATTGGCTGGCGTTGTTTTTTCAGCTCCTGTTCTCTGCAATTCCATCGATTATGGCATCTTTCAAAGAATCTGTCTCTTCAAACAAGACACAACTTCTTGTGTTGCCTGACCTTATTCAGTGTTGTAGAAATTTAAATGGCAGCGCAAATGACCTGATTTTTTAGATCAATTGGTGCTGTCAGAACGTGCTTGTTTTCTTGCAGACATTTATTATCCTAACTAGGTAACATCAAAGCAGAGACATCACCCTGTCCACAAAAGTGCATATAGTCAAGGCCATGGTCTTCCCAGTTATGGCAGTGAAAGTTGGACCATAAGAAAGGCTGAGTGCCAAAGAATTGAGGTCTTTGAACTCTGGTGCTGAAGAAGACTCCTGCAAGTCCCTTGGACTGCAAGGTGATCAAACCGGTCAGTCCTAGAGGAGATCAACCCTGACTGCTCTTTAGAAGGCCAGATCCTGAAGGTGAAGCTCAAATACTTTGGCCACCTAATGAGAAGGAAGGACTCACTGGAGAAGAGCCTAATGCTGGGAAGGGTTGAGGGCAAGAGAAGAAGAGGACGACAGAGAATGAGGTGGCTGGATGGAGTCACTGAAGCAGTAGGCGTGAGCTTAGATGGACTCCAGAAGATGGTAGAGGACAGGAAGGCCTGGAGGAATGTTGTCCTTGGGGTCGCAATGGGTTGGACATGACTTTGAGCTAACAACAACAGGTAACATCATCAGTGCTAGAAGGAAGACTAATTAGGGTAATAAAACATCTGCAAGACAAACAGCCAAGCTCAGAGTGCACCAAGGACCCCTCATTTCATCCCTGAGCTACAAATATTCTTCTTCATTAGATCAATCTAGTCTGAATTAAATTTGAATCTAATCTAACTAATCTGTCTCACGTACAGTATGGTTTCACTTTTTCCAGAGTGAAGATACAAATTTGCTGGATTCTTTTTTTTTTTTGGGTGGGGGAAAGTGTGTGTGTGTGTTTTTTAAACTGTTTCCCAAGGAGGGGAGAAACCTTCACAGTTTTAATTTGCTGCTTCTTAACAAGAAAAAGAAATCTTGTGGGAAAATAGAAATATATGCAGTATTGATTTTTGTAGAACTGTTTATGGCTCTAGCTTCACCTTGCTGTTTCGAAACATGAAAATTGTATTCCGCATATCTAGGTTTATTCTTACAAAGGCCCCTTTTGGTATACTAAAAAAAAATCTTAATTTAGTTAAATAATAATTGCAATTGACCTCAAAATATTTTGTCAACATTTCATATCGTTCTGGAATCGGGAGAAACATAAAAGTTTTAAATTTTGTCAGTTTGACCAATTGGTAAAAATAAAGAATAAAAAAAAATGGAGATTTAAATTTGAAATGTAAATTTATTATTATTATTATTATTATTATTATTCCTGTGATAAATCATATTGATGTGTTCTGGCCTTAAACCCCTCCACATATTTGTATTTTTTTTTTAAAGAAAAAGGCCCGAAGAAGACCAAAAAGAAAACATTACTTTAAAATTTTGCCGTTTGATACGGTATATTTAGTCTTCATTTGTGAGCTATCACCGTTATCAATGTTTGCGCTTCTTTTGACGTTTTCATTTCTATTCTCTTAATATTTTGATAATGGGAATTGAAGGTTTGCACAGACCGAGAGAAGCTTCCTAACCTTTAAAATATTGCTTTTCAGTGTTACCAAGATTACTGTAGTCCCACTTGCAAGATTGGTAAGAGGATAACTTGTCAGTGCATAAATATTATAGCTTGCTTTATTATCTCTCTAAATGAATTTATTTATTCTTACCAATTTTCTTTTTCTATGTTTAAGAGAAAAGAGGACACAAAAGTAACACCTTAAGTTTCTTACCACCTTCACAACCTTCGCTTGTGTTTCCCAAGGTTTCACCCCATTGCTTTTAGACCCACAACAAATTAACTAGCTTTCACTAATTGGTACTAGTATTCCAGTATCAACTACAAACCCATGCTAGCTGATAAAACATGATTGTTAAGAATACAAGATTATTTTGCGGCGAGCTTGCTGACAAAGCACCTTGGGGGACAAACTACATTTGTGAAGGATTCCTCAAAGTCACTTTGTTGTTGCTAGTTGCGAAGTCGTGTCCGACCCATCGCGACCCTATGGACAATGTTCCTCCAGGCCTTCCTGTCCTCTACCATCTTCTAGAGTCCATTTAAGCTCACGCCTACTGCTTCCGTGACTCCATCCAGCCACCTCCTTCTCTGTCGTCCCCTTCTTCTCTTGCCCTCGATCTTTCCCAGCATTAGACTCTTCTCCAGTGAGTCCTTCCTTCTCATTAGATGGCCAAAGTATTTGAGTTTTAGCTTCAGGATCTGGCCTTCTAAAGAGCAGTCAAGGTTGATCTCCTCTAGGACTGACCAGTTTGATCACCTTGCAGTCCAAGGGACTCGCAGGAGTCTTCTCCAGCACCACAGTTCAAAGGCCTCAATTCTTTGGCACTCAGCCTTTTTTATGGTCCAACTTTCACTGCCATACATTGCAGCTGGGAAGACCATAGCCTTGACTATACGCACTTTTGTTGGCAGGGTGATGTCTCTGCTTTTTAGTGTGCTGTCTAGATTTGCCATGGCTTTCCTCCCCAGGAGCAAGCGTCTTTTAATTTCTTGGCTACAATCCCCATCTGCAGTGATCTTGGAGCCCAGGAAAATAAAATCTGTCACTAGGAAGCTGGGAATTAGGATTTCTTAGTTTCTACAGCAGGAATGAACGAATTCTGAGACTAAACACAGTCCGTCCCCTATTGTAGGCATTCTTGTAACCTAATAAGGGGAAAAGGTTGAAAAACTGACGGGGTGGGTGGGGTGGAATTGAATTGAAAACGTACAAGTTCTATAAACCACCATTAATAACCGTGCATCCTTCCCTCTGTTGGTGCTTGTAAATATCACGGATCTATTATCCATTAAGCATAAAGCTCGAGCATTGTTATTTAGACATCCAGAAGAATAGAATAACAGAATTGGAAGGTATTGGAGGTCTTCAAGTCCAGCCCCCTGCTCAAGCAGGAGAACCTTCACCATCCCAGACATGTGACTGTCTAGCCTCTTCTTAAAAGCCTCCAGTGATGGAGCGCCCACCATTTCTGAAGGCAAGCAGGTCCACTGGTTAATTGTTCTAACGCTCAGGAAATTTCTCCTTAGTTCTAGGTTGCTTCTCTTCTCGATTAGTTTCCATCTGTTGTTTCTTCTCCTGCCCTTCGGTGCTTTTGAGAATATCTTAACCCGCTCCTCTTTGTAGCAGGCCTTCAAATATTGGAAAAATGCTATCATGTCACCCCTGCTCTTTCTTTTCACTAGACTAGCCATGCCCACTTCCTTCAACCTTTGTATGTTTTAGCCTCCAGGCCCTTAATCGTCTTTGTGGCTCTTCTCTTCCCTCTTTCCAAAGTCTCAGCATCTTTTTTTTAGAATGGGCTGGCAAAAACTGGATGCAGTATTCCAAGGGTAGCCTTACTAAGTCTTTGTAAAACCTTAGTAAAGGTAAAGGTTCCCCCGCACATGTGTGCTAGTCGTTTCCGATTCTAGGGGCCGGTGCTCATCTCCGTTTCAAAGCCGAAGAGCCAGCGCTTGTCCAAGGACGTCTCCGTGGTCATGTGGCCGGCATGACTAGAAGCCAAAGGCGCACGGAACGCTGTTACCTTCCCACCGTAGTGGTCCCTATTTTTCTACTTGCATTTTTACGTGCTTTCGAACTGCTAGGTTGGCAGAAGCTGGGACGAATAACAGGCGCTCACTCTGCTACGCGGCACTCGGGATTCGACCCGCCAAACTGCCAACCTTCTGATCGACAAGCTCAGCGTCCTAACCCACTGAGCCACTGTGTCCCTGTGTGTGTGTGTGTGTGTGTGTGTGTGTGTGTGTGTGTGTGTGTATAACATAATCACCTTAATATTCGGTAAACTGTGCTTTCTGGGTTTACATTTAAGAAACATTCACTGTTGATTTCTATAATCTATAATTCACATAATGAGTTTACTTGATTGCCTCTTTTTCCCATAATGTTCCCTTTTCCCAACCTTAAGTTAGTACAATTCTTGTTGTTTTAATGAATGACGATTGCGTATAAAATTTTTCTAATATTTCTACAGATAATAATCACTTCAATATAATATTCCTTTTCTACCTAGTCATTCTGGTTGTCTCATCATAGATCCGGTTTACAGTTCTTGTTTATATTTTTTTTTTCCCCACAATGTTCAAAACATTCTTACTAGTTAAGATTTTCTCAAAGTTAATTACATTTAAATAGTCAAGTCTATTTTTTCTCATGTAAGCCAACCAAATACGTTTATCTTTCTTAAGGAATAAATGAGACTTAAAAAGAAAAAAAGAAAAAAAAAAGAACAATAATTCCATTCTTTTCTCCTCCCAATTACTCAACCCGGATTAATTGGCAGTAATACACTTTTTTTTTTTAAGAGACACGGTGGCTCAGTGGGTTAGGATGCTGAGCTTGTCGATCAGAAGGTCGGCAGTTTGGCGGGTCAAATCCCGAGTGCCGCGTAGCAGAGTGAACGCCTGTTACTCATCCCAGCTTCTGCCAACCTAGCAGTTCGAAAGCACGTAAAAATGCAAGTAGAAAAATAGGGACCACTACGGTGGGAAGGTAACAGCGTTCCGTGCGCCTTTGGCATCTAGTCATGCCGGCCACATGACCACGGAGACGTCCTCGGACAAGCGCTGGCTCTTCGGCTTTGAAACGGAGATGAGCACCGTCCCCTAGAGTCAGAAATTACTAGCACGCATGTGCGGGGGAACCTTTACCTTTTTACCTTACACATATTTTGGGGCAGTTGTAAAAAGTTGATGATGCCAGTCTGGCAGCTGCTTATATATCATCACAGAAGCAGAGAGAAAATAAGACTGTGTTTTGGAAGCACTGTTTATGGTATGCTACTTTGAGGCAAGTGGGCTTTCTCAGCAGTGGTGCACTTTTGAAGAGAAGACAACTGTGTAAATAGTGTTTAAACCGTCTGGGCTGTGGATTACCTCTTTTCTTCTCCTGAAATTTGAACTAACTATTACTCCCCAGAAAAGAGATGGGATGGGATGGGAAAGGTTTGCTTGATTCTGTGATAAAATTGTACAAACGTATCCCCCCATAGTGAGCTTTCTGCAGAGGTAGGCATCTATCTCGTCAGAATTCAGGGTTTGGTGACAGTTATCTCTAGCCGAAATTTGCAGTAGCAGCCGCACAAGCCAGGCTGACATTAAATGAGAGCTTCTTAAAGGTCTCAACAGGGAAGATATTTTAAACTCCAGAAAGTCAGATTATGTCTCGAATCTTCAAAAAAAAAGCAACAACAACTGACTCTGAGAGCTTTATTGCATCAAGTCAACAACTCACTAGGTTGACTCGTATCTTAGAAGGAGACAAACATGATAATGGCCCCTGATTTAATAACAACAAACATTATGATAATTTTTTCAGCAGGAGACCAGTTCAAAACAATTAAAACACAAAGTATTTGGACAGTAAAATTACAAAAGTCATAAAAACATAACAAACTTGCAAATGTCAAAACAGCTGTACCGATTAAAATACCAACTATTGTATTGTTATTGTGTTTTTTTTAAAATCAATTAACTAAATTTAGGAACAATGGCACATAGACGTTGGCATTATTATCTATTTTGATAATATGACTTTTTGCAAGATTACCTTAAATTATATCCAATTTAAACATGCTAAAATTATTTGTGGTCCCAAGAATGAAGTACTAAGGATCTAGAATGGATTTCTAAGGGCCAAATCCTGAAGGGTCCTTAGCTGTGAAGAAACCAGGTAAAATTTTATCACTTATAAAGGAGTGAACCATTGTGGAACTAAGGAGAAATTTCCTGACAGTGAGAACAATCAACCAGTGGAACAACTTGCCTTCAGAAGTTGTAGCTGCTCCATCACTGGAGGTTTTTAAAAAGAGACTGGACAGCCACTTGTCCAGAATAGTATAGCAGCTCCTGCTTGAGCAGGGGGCTGGACTATAAGACCTCCAAGGTCCCTTTCAACTCTACTGTTTTATATTCAGTTCTGTTGTCTTGCAATGTGCATTTCCATTTGGGAGCAGATGCCAGCTGTGTGTGTAGCATCCTCGTGTTTATTGTGATGCTGCTTTGGCAGACACATGGATTTGTACTATCCAATGTCAGCCTTGGAATCCAAACTCGTATCTTCTTTGCGGTGCTACCTGTAAGTAGCACCCTTTCTCCCCCCCCCCCCCACAAAACTGGCTGAGCATTTGGAAATTCATCCACCAATATTGTTTGTTTTATGAATTAGAGAACGTGGCTTGCCTGCCTTTTATCTTTTGTCCTTCAGCATGGGATAGCACAGTGGTGAATCAGTTCTTGTATGCATCATTGAGTATTGGAAAGCCTAGATCTTGCTACAAAGAAACGGATATCTCCAAAGAGAACACATTTGCATATGGGCTTCACATCGCCCATATATATTCTGGTGTCCCTCATGATTTGCATCATCCCTTTATGAGAGCTGTTCCCCTTGAAGATAAGCTAATTATGCTACCGTTCTGTGAGACATTGCATACAGGTAGTCCTCAATTCATGACCACAATGAAGCCGAAAAGTGGTGTAGTTAAGTGGGAAATTTGTTACGTGGGCTTTGCCCCATTTTGCAATCTTCCTTGACATATTTCTTCAGGGAATCCCTGTTGTTGTTATTGTTGTTAGTTGCAAAGTCGTGTCCGAGCCATCGCGACCTCATGGACAATGTTCCTCCAGGCCTTCCTGTCCTCTACCATCTTCTGGAGTCCATTTAAGCTCATGCCTACTGCTTCAGTGACTCCATCCAGCCACCTCATTCTCTGTCGTCCCCTTCTTCTCTTGCCCTCAATCTTTCCCAGCATTAGGCTCTTCTCCAGTGAGTCCTTCCTTCTCATTAGGTGGCCAAAGTATTTGAGTGTCAACTTCAGGATCTGGCCTTCCAAAGAGCAGTCAGGGTTGATCTCCTCTAGGATCGAACGGTTTGATCACCTTGCAGTCCAAGGGACTCACAGGAGTCTCCTCCAGCACCATAGAATAGAATAGAATAGAATAGAATAGAATAGAATAGTTGTTGTTAGCTGCGAAGTTGTGTCCGACCCATCGCAACCCCATGAACAACATTCCTCCAGGCCTTCCTGTCCCCTACCATCTTTTGGAGTCCATTTAAGCTCACACCTACTGCTTCAGTGACTCCCTCCAGCCACCTCATTCTCTGTCGTCCCCTTCTTCTCTTGCCCTCAACTTTTCCCAGCATTAGGCTCTTCTCCAGTGAGTCCTTCCTTCTCATTAGGTGGCCAAAGTATTTGAGCTTTAACTTCAGGATCTGGCCTTCTAAAGAGCAGTCAGGGTTGATCTCCTCTAGGACCTACCAGTTTGAATGCCTTGCCATCCAAGGGACTCGCAGGAGTCTTCTCCAGCACCATAGTTATCTAGTCGGGCTCAGTGTAAAAGGTCTTCCTTAAATAACCATTCTGGAAGGGAGACCTATTTAAAACCAATAACCCTTAGGTGAAATAGAGTATTAACGAACAGGATAAGTGGTGAATTAACAACTAAAGACACATAGAATTGAGGGCTCCTTGGTGCTGTCTGAGCTTGCTTGTTTTCTTGGTGATGTTTCATTACCCTAACAAGGTAACATCATCAGTGCTATTGAGGATTGCTGTTTGCTGTCAGTTTATCTTCTGATGTCTTGCCAGTCTGGGTGGGTGGGTGGGGGTCTTACGGATTCTTTGGTTGAGCTATTTACTAATGGCTCTGTGGCAGTTTCTTGATTGGAGTCTTGCTTACTCGATTGTTGGCCTGAAAGTGACCTTGGAGTTAATCTATGCTGATCCGGGTGCTGATTACTGGAGGGGAGGTGCTGGGGTCTTTATGTTACCTTTTGGGCTGGTTGATTGTCTCTTGCATATTCTATAGATGTATCCATAGATCTACAAATGTTAGAGATAATCTATGTGTCCATTGATAGCTGATTTGTCAGAATCAAATAGTCAATAGACACATAGACATTAACAACATCTACGTCAGCGCTGCTAACAACGGATGTTTTTGCATTGACAACAGATGGAAATGTAGCCATTTTTTCCCTTTCACTTTTACAGTTAGATGATGCTGGGACGGGGGGATGTGAATGAGGGTCCAGCTAGACATAACAACACTAAACTGAGCGTGAGAATCAAGGTTACTGAGCCCAGAGCTGATAAAGAATTGGCGGGCTGGAGAGCTGGAGAGGAAGCCCACGCTTCATGCTCATTGGGAATGTGATTTATGACTGCTAATTGGAGGAGGCAATTATGCTTTGATACTATGTGCCCAGGGGAGGGGAATTCAGTTTTTTGGCTTCAATTATTATTTTTTTTATTTTTTATTTTTTATTATTACATTTATATCCCGCCCTTCTCCGAAGACTCAGGGCGGCTTACAAGCTTAGCAGTAGCCTTCATTCTATGTATATGCCTGCTTATTAGGGCTTTCACACACACCCCAAGCGGCATTATTACAAAGTCAGCTTATTGCCCCCAACAATCTGGGTCCTCATTTTACCTTCCTGGGAAGGATGGAAGGCTGAGTCACCCTTGAGCCTGGTGGGATGCGAACCTGCACTAATTGCAAGCAGCTGGTGTTACTTAAGGAGGCATTAGCCCACTGCTCCACCAAGGCTCTTTGATTATGTAAGTGCTGATATTCTGCTACTCAAATAAAAGATCTTTTAAGGTAAACAATGCCTTAAAGTTCTTTTGAAGAGGTTCATTTGTCGGAACCATGACGTTCTACAGATTTAAAAGCTAGGTGAATGTTCGTAATGCTTTCAGTGAATTCAGAGTTATTTGTGGGGGAAGGGTGATGAACATAGCAATCCTAAAGATAAGCTCTCTTTTTCTGGTGTTCTACAATGAGGGGGGAAGATGAAAATGTGAGAGAACATTTCTCACTTCTCCAAAGAGGGTTTCATCATACTTGTTTTAGAATGAAAAATGCTGTGTGTGTGTGTCTGTGTCTGTGTCTGTGTTTCTCCCGAAACATCTCTCTGTCTCCAGGAATACCATAATAGCAGTTTATACAACTGCTGTTTGAAAAGGTAATGGGTTTTGATTGCAGCTTAATATACATGGGCGACATTATTCCTAATATAAGGCTACTGTCTGTTTGAGAAGGATACGCTATCTTATTGCAAGGGATCACTCTTAAAGTACTGTGTTATTTATGCAATATCAGCCATGGAACACTCTTCATATAAACTGCTGATTGCTCCAATTCCGTGCAAATTGCCTGCAAAGAGAAATACATTTCCTCATGCAAATGTTAGCAGTGAAAATGAAGGAATGACATCCATCTAAATATATGTGAGATGTGCACTTAAGGACTGTCACACACCACAGTTGACAGGTGGGAAGTGGAAAAAGGATGCAAAGCCAAAATTTTAATTTGAGGACCTTTGGCAGGGAAGAGTAATCCATTAAGCGCAAATGCCTATCAATCTGAAATTACTTTACATAATTAATACAGTTTATATCACTTGTATTATTAAATCACATGCATCAATTTGCCCAAATTGCATGAAATTGACATAAAATAATGCAAAAATAAGTCAATTACACCTTGGGTAAATGATATAATTGATGTTGGTTGTCTAGTAAGACTTAAGAAACAGACTTATCAATAATTTCAGAGGTGAATTCCAAATACAGTAAAGATAGATCCATTGCATCTGAACTTCCAAGCAGTGAAACTCCATTAAATCTTTTCTTTCTCTGTGTTAAAAATATTTGCAGAATAATAATAATAATAATAATAATAATAATAATAATAATAATAATAATGATGATGATGATGATGATGATGATGATGATGATGATGATGATGATGTTGGAAGGGACCTTGGAGGTCATCTAGTCCAACCCCCTGCTAAGGCAGGAAACCCTATACCATTTCAGGCAAATGGTTGTCCAGTCTCTTCTTAAAAACTTCCAATGTTGGAGCATTCACCACTTCTGGAGGCAGGTTCTGGCTGTCCAACTACTGGTTGAGGTGAGTTCACCAATGACTGTCAAGTTTCAATTTGCATGTTCATTTTGAAACTAGTTAAATATAATTGTCAACCCTGCTAACATTGGATGTTTTTGCATTGACAACAGATGGAAATGTAGCCATTTTTTCCCTTTCGCTTTTAGAGTTAAATGATGCTGGGAGGTGGGGATGTGAACGAGAGTCCAGCTAGACATAACAACACTAAACGTAGCGTGAGAATCAAGGATATTGAGCCCAGATCTGATAAAGAATTGGCGGGCTGGAGAGGAAGCCCACACTGCAAGCTAATTGGGGAATGTGATTTATGAGTGTTAATTGGGGGAGGGATTTGTGCTTGGATACTATGTGCCCAGGAGAGGCTTTGATTATGTAAGTGCCGATATTCTGCTACTCGAATAAAAGATCTTTCAAGGTAAACAACGCCTCAAAGTTCTTTTGAAGACTTTCATCTGTCAGAACCATGACAATAATATTCTCAAATGTACAACATTTTGAAAAAAGATTATCAGTATTGATTAAAACCCTGGATTGATATTTTGGTCATGGTCATGGAGTTGGATCAGCCATTCAGAGAGAGTAGACAGATTGATACTATATGATTCTGCTGTATTCATACATATATGAAGCATGATGATATAAAATATTTGTGTAAAGGTATAAGATAACATAGACATATAGTATAATGACCAAATAAAGAAATCTCCTTTTTGATGTTGTCATCATGTTCAATTCTAATGTCATGGTTCCAATAGATGAGATCAGTAAAAACTCCAAGGCAAGAGGTTTCCTTAAATAACATATTAATTGGCTAAAAAGTATCGGTACGATCAAAAATGAAACCAAAACTGAAGTTCCCTCCCAAAGGTTACAATGTTACAAAGTTGAATTTCCCACCCCAGTAATATGTCATAACTCATATTTCCCAATAAACTACTTTGGTGGGCTTTCTAATGGAAGCCTCAGCCCGACAAAACTTAGGCAGCAATGACCTTGGTTCCCACAGGACAATTTATTGTTTAGTCTAAACTTAAAAGCACCCATCCCACCTCCCACTACTGTGGCAACCGAAAATGAAGTGAAAATGGCTTCAGCTAGTTGCAGGGTTGACCTCTAACAGCCCTGTCTGTTAGATATTTTACCCATATAGTAGGGGCTGTATTGCTTATCCTTCTCATCTTCTCATTTTTTTTCTCATCTTCTGATCTTTCTTACTACTTTCTCCTATTGGTACCTTATGATTTATACATTTATTGTTTGTATCTTATGAATAATGATGAATTATGATGAATTATTTTTATTAATAATTAATTATGTTTATGCACCAGAGATAAATTCCTTGGGTGTCCAATCACAATTGGCCAACAAATAATATTCTATTCTATTCTATTCTATTCTATTCTATTCTATTCTATTCCA
>JAKJMR010000398.1:314786-325264 GCA_024449315.1 Daboia siamensis
AAGGAAAGGAAAGGAAAGGAAAGGAAAGGAAAGGAAAGGAAAGGAAAGGAAAGGAACGGAACGGAACACTGGCCTTTCTCATAAAGCTTTATATATTAAAATTATTTATAAAACCAGTATGCCACTTAAATTCTTCCACGTAATGCCACTACTAATAAATACCTTTTTAATTGCTATTTCACAGGCTACAACATCAGACTGGAAAAATCAGAAAACACTACATCACTGTAGACCTCTGGATTTTTGCAACTGAAGTATGGCAGCCCTAATAATTTTCTCTTATTAATTCAGTCCTATATGAACTTAGCTAAGAGTAGCCCATGGACTCAAGGAAACCCGTGCTCATGTGTCAACTTAGGCTGAGAAGAATTTCCTAAGGCCTAGCATAGATAACCTTTTCCATTATGATCTTTCCATCATTGTAACAATTAATTGATAATAATTTTCCACGACAATTTCCATAAATCATCTTTTTCCATAATTATGACTTATCCTAGCCAGGTCTAGAATTCAAATATCTAAACAATCCTTCTTGTGGTGGAAATTGGCACGTCTGGTCTAGTGACAAGACGAGGACCAGGAGTGACAAGATAGCAGTCTTCCAGTAACTGAGGGGCTGCCACAGAGAATAAGAGGCTCATCCTATTAATCAAAACACCTCAAGGCAGGACAAGAAGCAATGGATGGAAACTAACCAAGGAGAGAAGCAACCAAGGAGAAATTCCTTGAGAATGAGGGCAATTAACCAGTGGAATGACTCACCTTCAGAAGTTGTGGGTGCTCCATCACTGTAGGTTTTTAAGAAGAGACTGGACAAGCCACTTGTCTGAAATGGTCTAGGGCTCTTTTATGACTGGTGGACTTCAACTCCCAGAATTCCTGAGCCAGCATGGGGGAACAATGGCCCCTTCATGACTCGTGGACTTCAACTCCCAGAATTCCCGAACCACCGTGGCTCAGCTTGGAAACCTCTCCCTTTCCCCTCAGCATGGTAGGCTCAGGAATTCATATCAGTCTGAACATAGCCGTGTGTTTAATTCTTTGTCTGTCAAACTCTGTCTGT
Source organism: Daboia siamensis (assembly GCA_024449315.1). NCBI lineage: Eukaryota > Metazoa > Chordata > Lepidosauria > Squamata > Viperidae > Daboia > Daboia siamensis. The sequence goes on from JAKJMR010000398.1 coordinate 315,850, forward strand.
TGTTACTGTGGTCCTGATCTGGTACATGGGAATGTATTTCTGTGCTGGCTCAGGAATTCTGGGAGTTGAAGTCCACAAGTCATAAAAGAGCCAAGGTTGCCTACCCCTGGTATAGGTTCTCCTGCTCAAGCTGGGGGCTGGATTAGAAGACCTCCAAGTTCCTTTCCAACTCTCTTATTCTATTCTGTTATATTCCGAGCTTTGTAATCAGTACCCATCCATTTGCAGTCCCAAATGTTCCAACAGTCTATTTCAAATGTCCAGCTTGCAAAGGAAAATTGAAATCATGTTTGCTTCTGCGGTTTTCCTTAAACTCCCAGGAATTAAACTAGAAGGCTAGGATTGAACATGTGGTTAGTTTTATCCTTTTAAGACGCTAATACCTGTCCCCTGGAAGTATGCTAGGCATACTGATTTTGCCTTGGCATTAGAGCCACATTAATTATCAAGCTTCAATTAGAAGTTGGCAGAAGGTGGCTGAGAAACCTCTTCTTTGTTTCCCATCTGTCTGTCCATTGTCTTCTGCCTTTCAAAACGTTTGCCATTTTACCGCTCTATCATTTAACTAAAAGTCAGAAGCGGCAAGGATGAAGTCCGGTGCAGAATTAGGAAGCACTGCCAAGCTGCCACTAGTTTGCAGTGTTACATAGTCAAAACATTGGGGAAAAAAAAGTCTCAGAGGATGGGTGTCTATGGAGATTCTCAGTCATCCAGGTCATGGTTGTCCCCAAGGTGCTTTTTTTCAGGAGGCAACTGGACGTTCTTGTGGTTTTTTTTTTTCCTTTGAAGATGTTTCACTTCTCATCCAAGAAGCTTCCTGGATGGTGGGAAATGGGAAAAAAAATTGTACTCCTTGCAGACAGCTGGCCATTTGCATTCTTTTAGAGAGCCGTTGAGGCCACCTGGAGGTTTATCTGTGTCCTCAAGGTCACCTGAGTGGTGAAAACTTGGAACTGCTGAAAGATTGTGTTGTAGACTGGAGATAGATGATGCCGTATCACTCCCCCTCTATTGAGAGAGGGCTGTTTGAAACTGAACAGAATTCAGTTCCATTCCCCACCATCCAGCCAGAGCTGAAGAAGCTTCTTGGATGAGAAGTAGAACGTCTTCAAAGTAAAACAAGGAAGTTCAGTTGCCTCTTGAAAAGGCACCTCTGGAGAGGGTGGGTGGGTAAAAGAACACATTCCTCATGGTTCATTATGACTACTCAAACTAAATCATCATGATGGCCATAGAGACAGAGTCGGACACAAATAAAAGAGATTTATGGCTGAGAAGAACAGAAAAAAAAGTACAAAGGTTCAGATCCAGAGGGGTCAACATATGTGGTCCATATAGAGACACAGAACTGAGCAATCCCAAAAGAGTCCACCAAGTCAAACTGATCAAGATGTGTCCAGGGAATTTAGTTGATGATGTCTGAATTTATGTCGTTTATGACATCCCAGAAGCAAATGATGTCATTTTGCCTCAGTAAGAATTGCCATGGAATTACCGCTAAATATATATTCATGCAAAACAGAGAGTAGCTTTCATGTCTTTCATGAATGGGAGAGGCAAGCTTTTCTCTTAGCTGACCCTAGAGCCCACCAAACTAGAAAACTGTCAATATATGGAATTCATCTCCAAACTCCACTCACAGTTACTAAGTTGTGGTTTTCCCTTGCAGCAATAGAAACTAGAAGGAAAGTGTTGAAAGAAAGAAAGAAAGAAAGAAAGAAAGAAAGAAAGAAAGAAAGAAAGAAAGAAAGGAAGGAAGGAAGGAAGGAAGGAAGGAAGGAAGGAAAAGAAAATGAAAATGAAAAGAAATTTTTTTCATAAAAAAATGAAAATATACATATAGCTAGATAGATGATGGAAGGGACACAGTGGCTCAGTGGGTTAGGACGCTGAGCTTGTCGATCAGAAGGTCGGCAGTTTGGCCGGTCAAATCCCGAGTGCCGCATAACAGAGTGAGTGCCTGTTACTCGTCCCAGCTTCTGCCAACCTAGCAGTTTGAAAGCACATAAAAATGCAAGTAGAAAAATAGGAACCACTATGGTGGGAAGGTAACGGCGTTCCGTGCGCCTTTGGTGTCTAGTCATGCCGGCCACATGACCACGGAGACGTCCTCGGACAAGCGCTGGCTCTTCGGCTTTGAAACGGAGATGAGCACCGGCCCCTAGAGTTGGAAACGACTAGCACGCATGTGCGGGGGAACCTTTACCTTAGATAAATGATAGATAGATGAAAAATAGATGTTGATAGATAAACAGAGAGACAGACAGACAGATGAATAACAGAATAAGGCAAGCAACCTTGGAGGTCTTCTAGTCCAACCCTCTGCTCAAGCAGAAACCTTATATCATTTCAGACAAATAGTTGTCCAATCTCTTCTTAAAAACCTCCAGTGATGGAGCATCCACAGTTTCTGGAGGCAACCCATTCCACTGGTTAATTGTTCTGTCAGGAAATTTCTCCTTATTTCTGGGTTGTTCTCCCTTAGATTAATATATATCCATTGCTTCTTATCTTATCTCCAGGTGCTTTGGAGAATAGCTTGACTCCCTCTTCTTTGTGGCAGCCCCTGAGATACTGGAACACTGCTATCATGCCACCCCTCACCCTTCTTTTCATTAAACTAGACATACCCAATTCCTGCAACCATTCTCCATATGTACTAGCCTTCTGTCCCCTAATAATTTTTTTGCTTTCTTTCTAGACTCAACATCTTTTTATATAGTTAAGTGTGGTAGATAGATAGGTAGATAGATAGATAGAGCTAGAGAGAGAGATGGATAGAGATAGAGATAGAAAGATTACAGTAAGATAGATAGATAGAGAGAGAGAGAGAGAGAGAGAGACAGACAGACAGACAGACAGATAGATAGATAGAGAGAGAGAGAGAGAGATGGATAGAGATAGAGATAGAAAGATTAGAGTAAGATAGATAGATAGACAGATAGAGAGAGAGAGAGAGAGAGAGAGAGTCAGTCAGACAGACAGACAGACAGACAGATAGATGGGTGGGTGGGTGGGTGAATGGGTGGGTGGGTGAGTGGGTGAGTGGGTGATGTGTTAAATACTGAAATACTGAAAATGATTGATTCAAAAAAAATCAAGTCTTCCTTTTAAAAATGCTGATTAAATTACCTTTGTACATGTTCCATTTGGAAGCTGGCTTCGGATGCAGATTTGATTTTGCCGTCTTTCCTTTTCCGACAGTCATAAGCAACTACTGCCACCGATCCAAATGACATTAACAGATGGGGCATGTATATTATATTATATGGGCCTATATATTATCCATTTGAAAATGATTCTTTGTCAGCAAGCTACATTTGCAGAAATTTGAATAGGCAATATGAGGCATAATATGTGAGCGCTGTTTTAATTCCATTCACTGCATGCCAAGAACCCAATTTATATACATTATGAAGAGAGATGTGCATTTTTGGGGGATTCTTTTCCTTCCTTCCTTCCTTCCTCCCTCCTTTCCTTCCCTTCCTTCCTTCCTTCCTTCCTTCCTTCCTTCCTTCCTTCCTTCCTGTTCTGTACCAGCCTGCTACCAGCCCTGCAGAAAAGGCAGGGACAACCCCTTTACAAACGGCAAGAGGCTGGAATTAAGCCTGCCAAATTTATTGACATAAAACAGAGCAAAACAAAACACGAACCATGAAACAGGAGCTATTCAAACGGTTGCCTTCAGCAAACTAGCCCTCCCACGCATTCCCCTTTTATACAGTTCAGGGCGTGGCTTCTCTCTGCCTCCTTCCGAGGTGCCCCATTGCCTTCCTCTGTTTACTCCTGATTGACTGCCTCCTGCGTCGGGCGTCCTTGAACAGGGCCACCTGTGGGTCATCTTCATCCACGCTGTCAGGCTCACACAGCTGGGTCTCCGTCGTGACCAGGTGGGAGGGGCCTGGCTGAGGGCTCTCATCAGCAAGCTCTCCAACCCCCTCAGCAACCTCTCCAACACCCCTCTCCTCCTCCTCTGAGTCGTCTGACCCAACTGCCGAACCCACAGGCTGATCCTGAATCACAACACTTCCTTCCTTCCTTCCCTCCTTCCATCCCTCCCTACTTTTTATTTATATGTGAGCACTGTAAATCATAATTGGGGGAGGGCTAAATCCACGTTGGACAGGATGCTATAAAATAGTTACCATAGAATTCACATTTTTCTTCAACAGTTGCCTTTGGCAAATTGTGATTTAGTGTTCCTTATCCCAATCAGGACTATTCCTAAACCTCCCTTGGTCTCTGGCAACATGAATGGGGAAAGTCAGGTAGCATTATTGAACAGGACTCTAATTATCTCAATGTGTTTGAGGTTTATAACCAACTGATGCACCCTGCTCTCTCCACGGAGAGGTAGATAACCTTCTAAATATACTTTGTGGAGCCTGTCTCCTGCGGGAAATGCACCTGGCATTTTGGTAAGCAACAAGCATCCTGTTTGAATCTGCATTCAACCCAAAATGGCTGAGAGTGCAAACAGGTCTATATGGTATGATTTATTGTGTTAATCTTACATTTCATCATTCATTGCTCCCAGAAATGATGTTTGGGAGAGAAATGGGAAAAAAGAAGAAGTAGTTTTAGCTGGATTATTCTAAGACTTTTCTTGGCTCCCTAGCTCTGCACATTTAAAATTCAGATCATGCTGATATTGAATTCACACTTGAACACTCTCTGATGGTGAGTGTGTGGCTGGTGGGTCCCTCCCTGTGGAAAACTGGAATGTCACCAGGATGAAACCTTCAGTGCAAGCTAAGTCTTCAAGATATCCCTTAAGAAATAGCAGGTCTGTACTGACATCTTTAAATTTTTTATCATTTGTAAGTGAAATATTTATGAGGTGTGTTGTGTAATCCACTTTAACCGTAGGTAGATTTTCAAAATGCCAAATATTTTGCTCCAGCTGAAGAAGAGTCGACTCAGAGAGCTATGTCTAGCATATTATAAAATATGAATCTCGAATTGTGTGAATTTAGGGCAGCAACTAAAATGGAAAGAGCAGAAGAATTTCAGCCAGGGTTAAGTTTTTATGAAAACCTGGTTTGTCTAAAAAATGGTAGAAGTTCTTCAGATGGACTGCATATGAGCTGTCCTTGACGTACACTCTCTGAGCTCCACTTACTGACCCACACATCTGTTTGATGGCCGCATCAGTGGGAACAGGAGACGGGCATCGTTTCTGCAATGGTGTCTCATATAACAGCCTCCATGACAGTCTCCCTATCTCAAGGACTAACATAGTAGAAACTAAATGAAAGAAAAGAGCTAGGAGAGATGGGAATGAGTGGATCGTACTTTGTTAACCTAGAGAGGGAGTTGGAAGTCAATTCTTTTATATATATACTTTGGCCACCTAATGAGAAGGAAGGACTCAGTGGAGAAGAGCCTAATGCTTGGAAAGATGGAGGGCAAGAGAAGAAGGGGACGACAGAGAACGAGGTGGCTGGATGGAATCACTGAAGCAGTAGGCATGAGCTTCAATGGACTCCAGAAGATAGTAGACGACAGGAAGGCCTGGAGGAACGTTGTCCATGGGGTCGCGATGGGTCGGACACGACTTCGCAGCTAACAACAACATATATATAAATATATACTGCATATTTCAGAAGTGCTCTTCTGAAGGAAGTTGCAGAGGAGCAATATCTGTTATCAAAAGAAAACTGGTCCTATGGGATGTCATTGGTGCTCTCTGATCTTGGTTGCTTTCTTACAGATGTTTCAAAGTAGGTAACATCAGCAGTGCTACCCCCTTCTCTTCTAGCACTGACGATGTTACCTAGTTGCAGGGCTTTTTTTGTCATAGAATGCTCAGAACGGAGTTCCGGCACCTTTTTTGGATGAAACCTTGTATGGTAGGCAAGGTGGGTTGTATGACATGTGTGAGTTCCGGCATCTTTTTCTTTTACAAAAAAAGCACTGCCTAGTTGGGTCATGAAACATCTTCAAGAAAGCCAGCCAGCTCGCAGACCACCACCAAAGACCCCCACAGTTCAAACCCTGAGCTAGAAATATTCTCTTTTATTGGAAAGTTGTACTTTTAAAAACGATTGAACTCCATCAGAATGAAGGCAAAGGAAAGGAGGAATCTCTATTTCTTCCCCTCCCATTTAACATTTAACTTTATTGAGTAGCCGGGACTTCGTTGACAGACAGCTCACATCAGAGGCTCCTTGTCTCAAAGTGCAAAGTAAAGTCCTGGGTGTCTAGGCGACACACACGTTTTTCTCACCATATACACCATCCACCAGACTCATTTTTAGTATTATGATTTAGTTCTGATGTAAATACATCTGATTTTAAGTAAAGCAAGCTTTCCCCTATAATGGCATTATTAACCTGGCTGGGGGGGAAAAAGGTACATAAAATAGGATGGCTGTTCAGTCCTGAGAGATAAGGTTTAGAATTTTATTATTTTTATTTTATTTTATTATTTTATTATTTTATTTTATTTTATTTTATTTTATTTTATCTTATTTTATTTATTTTTATTTTATTTTATTTTATTTTATTTTATTTTATTTTATTTTATTTTTTATTTCATTCATATATATATATATATATATATATATTTGGTCCAAAATGATTTTTTATTCTGTTACATGCCTCTGCTAATATATTGACTGTAACCTCTCTGGCTTTATGATAATTGAAGATTAGAACATTGCTAAAATATTCTGAGCAGCAGATGACCTTATGAATGCAGCATTATAGCCTTTGTCTTATTGCACTGGGCACAGTTTGAATCAGTGCAAGCTAAAAAGTTAATTAAAACGGCTTCTTTATTTATTTATTTATTCCCTCTTGCAGGCTTGAGATCTAATTATGAGCTTATTTTTGGTTCCGGCAAAGAGCTGTCCTTATAAATAGGGATGGGTGCCATATGAGATTGCTGCTATTTAACACAAGATGAGTAGGCTTTTCCTCAAAATGTTTTATAGAAGATTACTATTATTATTTTTAAAAAAAACCCTTTAAAAATCTAGATTTGGCAACTGTCCATTAAATAACTATATTCACTTTATCCAAAGTTAGAATCAATCCTGTTTCTTCGGGCTGGGATATCATAAAATTACATGCATTTATTTTAAAATGAATGCATTTAATAAGCTTGTCGTATCTATCCATCTCTATGGGGTCCTTGGTGCTCTCTGAGCTTGGTTGTTTTCTTGCAGACATTTCATTACCAAAGTAGGTAACATCATCAGTGCTACAAGGGAGTGAGGTTTGAGAGGAGGAGGAGGAGGAGGAGGAGGAGGAGGAGGAGGAGGAGGAGGAGAGGAAAGGACTGTGGGTCCTTGGTGCTCTCTGAGCTTGATTGTTTTCTTGCAGACGTTTTATTCACCAACTAGGTAACTTTATCAGTGCTAGAAGGGAGTGGGGTTTGCTAGTATCGATGGGAATGTTCTTGATAATCCCTTGATGTTTATAGTTTGTTTGTCTAACTTGATACTTCCCTGTTTGGGGTATTATTTATATCTTGATTGTTGCTGTAGTGTTCATCTTGGTGTTAATCTTGGTATCTCTGCTCATATGGGTGTTGATTGTTGGCAAAGGGATATTTGGGTCTTTTTTTTTCCTTTTTAGCTTTTAGAGTGTCTCTTTTGAGTGCTATGTAGATGTTGTTTCTGTCTATGTGTCCATCGATAGCCAATTTGTTTAAGCTTCTGGGAATTCTCTGGCATTTTGGGACTTCATCTAAGATGCTCAGAGTTTCACAGGTAAAATTAGGATTGAGTCTGTTCTTGTGAAAATATTAAAGGCAGGATACAGATGAAATAGACAAATAAATTTCAATAAAGTAAGATTCATTGTGACCTGGGCAGCTTTATCAATGAGATTAACGCATAAATAAATATAACTTCATTCCAGTCCCATGGCACAATCCATTCCATGGTGAAGAATATTGCCCTGTTCTCTGTAAAAAGAAAAATGCTAACAATGTCCTTGTGTCGTCTGTTGCAACACTCCAGTGCAACCTCTGCCCTTGATAAATTTGCTCACAAAATCATGATATAAGTCTGAAAGGTTGGAAGATGACATCATGGTTTGTCATTTGAGGACCACTAGATATCAAAAAGTAGAGCATTTCCAGTAGATCCTTTATCACCTTCAGTAAATGTTCACAAAAATTGTTGGTGGGGCTCCTCAGCTACACAAATGGTAGGCAAAATAAAACATAGCTTTTTCTTTGTGAAAAATGGATGTAGCTAGTGACTGGGACTAGTCCGGAAAAATAGCAGCAGCCAAAAAAACTAATACAATCCTTGGTTTTATAAAGAGAGGCACAGAAACAAAATCATGTGAATTATTAGTACCGATTTATAAAGCCTTAGTAAGGCCACACCTGGAATACTGCATCCAGTTTTGGTCACCACGTTACAAAAAAAAAAAAGAGAGAGAGAGACGTTGAGACTTTGGAAAAACTGCAGAGAAGAACAACTAAGATGATTAAAGGCCTGGAGACTAAAAGATATGAAGAACGGTTGCAGATTTGGGAATGACCAGTCTACAGAAAAGAAGGACTAGGGTGGGACATGATAGTAGTATTCCAGTATTTGAGGGGCTGCCACAAAGAAAAGGGGGTCAGCATATTCTCCAAAGCACCAGAAGGCAAGACAAGAAACAATGGATGGAAACTAATCAAGGAGAGAAGCAATCTGGAATTACGGAGAAATTTCCTAGCAGTGAGGACAATTCAACAGTGGAACAGCTTTGCCTTCAGACGTTGTGGGTGCTCCATCACTGGAGGTTTTTTTAAAAAAAGACTGGACAGCCACTTGATTGAAATTATATAGGGTCTCCTGCTTGAGCAGGGGGCTGGACTAGAAGACCTCCAAGGTCCCTTTCAGCTCTATTCTGATTGACTAGAATCACTGTTTAGTTCGGTTCCTAGGCCTCAGTTCATACATGTGTTTATTCATGGGATGGAAGTTAGCTTTTTCTTTTAAAAAGGAAAAGTCACTTATGCAACAAAGTAAAAATGAGAAATTCATGTACCCTTGCTTGACCAGATCGAATCTTCTGAGTTAGGGAAGATATGTCATAGTTCACACTCAAACCTGAATATATATTTTTATATATATACTGTACTCCATAGGATGCATTCAGCGCTTCTATGCCCTGTGCCTCCTCCCTTGCAGAGTCTTCATGTGAAGAATTGAAAACACAGAATGCAGTATGAGATGTAACAGAACTGCTTATTCTATGAAACAGACATTTCCCATTAGAATTATTTCAGTTCAAGTTAATTTTTGCTGCCAAGATTCATCTCTGCATTATGTATTAATAAGTTTATTCGAAGCTGAGCTTAGCTCCTAGTGATCTGATGACATATCAATGTTGTTTGTCATTCCAGAAATATGGAACTGCTCTCTCTCTCTCTCTCTCTCTCTCTCTCTCTCTCTCTCTCTCTCTC
>JAKJMR010000398.1:468253-497488 GCA_024449315.1 Daboia siamensis
AAAAAAAGTTGAAGTTTATCGTCAGATAAAATACAAATAAAAATAAAGATAATAAGAAAATGAGGAAGGAGAAAAAAGAGGAAAAACAGTGTGGATCAAAGGGGAAAGGGAAAAAAAAAAGAGCAGTGACTTTACTTTGGAATTCTCTACCTGAATGGAGACTTTGAAAAACCTTTTATATTTCTGCTTATGTTTTTCACTTAAAAACTATTCTGTCTATCTGCCTGGGGTGTAACTTTGACATTCCCTTTTTATTTTCCTTTAAGAGGAACTGGAGAGGTTTTAGAGATATTTGGATAAATATATACATAGAGAGACACACTATATATACAACTGCCTAATGTGCAATCAGCCCAGGTTCGAATCTCAGAAGGGTATGGCTGACTGACGAAAACAAATAAGTTTGAAATGCTTATCAGTCTCCCTTTAATTCTTTGTTAGCACAACCAATTTACACAAATATGAGCTGTCACCAGTGGTGACTACTGCCTGTCGATGGCCTTCGGTTAGGCTGAAACAGGAAATAAAGATTTGTCCCATGTTTGGGGCCTAGCAAGGTAATCTAAAAATAGTTAACAAGCATTTGACATATATATATATATATATATATATATATATATATATATATATATATAAATATACACATGCGTGCTAGTCGTTTCCGACTCTAGGGGCCGGTGCTCATCTCCGTTTCAAAGTCGAAGAGCCAGCGCTTGTCCGAGGACGTCTCCGTGGTCATGTGGCCGGCATGACTAGACGCCAAAGGTGCAGGGAACGCTGTTACCTTCCCACCGGAGTGGTCCCTATTTTTCTACTTGCATTTTTACGTGCTTTCGAACTGCTAGGTTGGCAGAAGCTGGGACGAGTAACAGGCGCTCACTCTGCGACTCGGCACTTGGGATTCGACCCGCCGAACTGCCGACCTTCTGATCGACAAGCTCAGCGTCCTAACCCACTGAGCCACCTTCTGGCAAAAAAAGGTCACTGCAAAACTGTCTCACTTAGCAACCAAAATTTGGGGCTCCTTTGTGGTTGTAAATCACAGACTTTACCTGTAACAGGCAAGGGGCAACAGCCCTGTTTACCTTGCATTCATTCAGTATCCTGATAACAGTTGAATATGGGAGTGCCAGCTAAATAGTATAAGGAAGAGAGAAACTGTAAACACACAGCCACAAATTTATTCAATCAACACTGAGAAGAATAAACGAGTTGGACAGCGAAATTGCATTACAATAATATAGCGTAATAAAAACCTTTTTAACAATGTATGTAAAATTCCAGTGATATAGCTTGTAACATAACATACCCCGGGCTTGGCATTTATTCTTCCTCGCCACAGATGGCATTCAGTGGAATTTTATTTTAATAGCTGCAATGCAAAATTTAACTATCTTATACATAACATTAGGCTTCTTTTCTGATAACGGGAAAAGCAGGATAAAAATTGACCTGATTGTCCTAGCATCAGTTCCAACAAGGAAAGGATGGGAGGTGGATGGCTGTCTTGAGAAACTCCTTCTATGGTGGCTTCCAGAAAATTCTGCCATGGAGAACATAGCTCGGATAAATATTATGTTAGAGTCTTGGACGTAGGATTGGAAGAAGGGAGCATTAAATCAATACTATTAGCCAGGAAGAAGTTTATTAAGAAATGTCATGAAGCTGTTGTGCAGTTCTCTGACTTTTGAAATCTAAAAACGTTTCAGTGGAAGAGAATATTTGTAGAACATGGTTGAACTGTGTGGTCCTTGGTGCTCTGTGAGCTTGGTGGTTTTCCTGCAGATGTTATGTTACCCAACTAGGTAACATCATCACTGCAGTCTAGTTCATTACCCTACTTCAGGGGTAGGCAACCTTGGCTTTTTCATGACTCGTGGACTTCAACTCCCAGAATTCCTGAGCCAGCCACGCTGAGGGGAAAAGGAGAGGTTTCCAAGCTGAGCCATGCTGGCTCAGGAATTCTGGGACTTGAAGTCCACGAGTCATAAAAGAGCCAAGGTTGCCTACCCATGCCCTAGGTGATGAAGATGAAGAATCATCTTCAAGAAAACAACCAAGCCCAGAGAGCATTAAGGTGTCCACCCAACATTGTTTTATAAAGAATCAGGCTTGTGCTAGGCCGTAACCATTCCAGACTTCACTGTTTTCCTTTGTCTGTCTGCTCTCTAGCCTGTATGAGTCCGGAGAAAATCTAAAAATAGCCTCACTTACCTTCACAAGCTGACCATGTTCAACTGAGAAACCCTATGATTAAAATAGAATTCAGTTCTAACTGAATAACAGAATTGGAAAGTACCTTGGAGGTCATCTAGTCCAATCCCCTGCTCAGGCAGAAAAACCTATGCCATTTCAAGACAAATGACTGTCCGCTCTCTTTTTAAAAACCTCCAGTGATGGAGCACCCTCAACCTCTAGAGGCAAGTTGTTCCACTGATCAATTGTTCTAAGTGTCAGGAAATTCCTCCTTAGTTCTAGGTTGATTCTCTCCTTCATTAGTTTCCACCCATTGCTTCTTCTCCTGCCTTGTAAGGGCGTAATTCTTCAGCATAAGGAAGTTTTCTTAAAGACCTAGGAGTAAAATCTGAGGGCAAAACAGCAAAGAATAGTTAACAATCTCCACCACTTTTCTTTGGATCATTTGTATGACCCATAAAGTGAGATTGATTGGGAGCCTTGGTGGAGCAGTGGACTAATGCCTCCTTAAGTAACACCAGTTGCCTGCAATTAGTGCAGGTTCGCATCCCACCAGGCTCAAGGTTGACTCAGCCTTCCATCCTTCCGAGGTAGGTAAAATGAGGACCCAGATTGTTGGGGGCAATAAGCTGACTTTGTAATAATGCCGCTTGGGGTGTGTGTGAAAGCCCTAACAAGCAGGCATATACATAGAATGAAGGCTACTGCTAAGCTTGTAAGCCGCCCTGAGTCTTCGGAGAAGGGCGGGATATAAATGTAATAAAAATAAATAAATAAATAAATAAATAATGTCTTAAGTACATAACACTAAAGAAAGAACAGCATTTCTTGGAAGGCATTAAATGTTACAGAAACCAAGATTTAGGGAGCCTTGAAGTACTCTAATAATACTTTCTACTTGATTACCTCTCCAGAAGCTGGATTGATGGGGTGCATTTTTATACATAGGTACAGTACATCAATAATATCAGGGGGATGCAGTGGCTCAGTGGGTTAGGACGCTGAGCTTGTCGATCAGAAGGTCGGCAGTTTGGTGGGTCGAATCCCGAGTGCCGCGTAGCAGAGTGAGTGCCTGTTACTCATCCCAGCTTCTGCCAACCTAGCAGTTCGAAAGCACGTAAAAAATGCAAGTAGAAAAATAGGGACCACGACGGTGGGAAGGTAACAATGTTCCGTGCGCCTTTGGCGTCTAGTCATGCCGTCCACGTGACCACGGAGATGTCCTCGGACAAGCGCTGGCTCTTCGGCTTTGAAACGGAGATGAGCACCGGCCCCTAGGGTCGGAAACGACTAGCACGCGTGTGCGGGGGAACCTTTCCCTTTCCCTTTTTACATCAATAATATTTTAAACAATAATTTATAATGCAGAGCAGGGCCATTTCATTCATGCTAAGCATCCTTCCTCTCAAGGAGTATGGTGTCTCCCACGGCTAGGCGTTTATTGTTTGTTTTGTCTTTTATCAGAGCAACATGGTCTACTACCCAAATACGTGATTGAGCATACTGCTTCTGTGGCCAACTCTTTCTGTGTTAAATTTAAATTACCCTTTAACTCTTTGTCTGTAAATTTAAACTCCCATGGTTAGGATGCTGGGATGGAGGTTAGCAAATCCACGTTTGAGACCAGGATCATTTGCTTCCAACTCGGCATTTCCCAGGCAACAGGGATCTCACCGGCTAATCCTTTCAACCCGGAAATGCCTTGGTACTTCTAACACAAGTCCAATGCACACCTTCCTATCAAGTAATTATCTTCTGTCATGTAAAAAAAAAAGGCTTGCTTCGTGCTGGTTGTTGTTTTGATATCTAGCTTGCCCCAGTATTCCTTTCCAAAGATCCCAGAACGCAGAGTTGATCACTCTGTTCTCATCAGGGAATCAAATCAGTTAAGTAAAGTTATGGATTTTTTTTTTTCACAAGGACTTGGCAAGTGGCACACTGCACCTTTACCATCCTCCACTTAATCATCGTGAAAAGCTATTTCAAAGAGGCAGATACTGTGTAAATGTGGGTAACCTCTAGCTTGTTGTTGCCCCCCCCTTTTTTCATGACATAACGCATCTGCACAAAACAACTCAGCTGGACAGTCAATTCATTCCTCCCCGCTTCATTAATGACTCAACTTAAACAGCTTAGCCACTTCCAAAGCTAATGAATTGTGCATGTATTTTAATTATACAACATCAGGTAGCAAACTGTGAACATGATGAGACCAGGAAAGGTAACCTACTTGTTTTCTCCAACAATTCTACACAATTTCTACACAATTCAACCCAACCACACTTATAGCCTGTTGAGACTTCCCCAAAACTAACTAGTACCCATCTCAGAATAAGGTCTTCAGCGCTCTTTGTGGTGAAAACTTGCTTTTATGTTTCCAGCCAAAGTTCCATTTTTTCTCATTTGTTTTGGTGGATCTTTCTTATGTATTTGTCTGTGATGCTACTGAGCGCTCTCAAGAAGTTTAGACTACAGTCCCCCATATGCTCTAGTCAATCTGAGTAACAACAAGCCTTTGTGGAATGGGTTCGAATATCAGGAGATAACCAGGATGCTTGTTGTCTAGTAAAAGTATCTGTCGTATAAGAAGATAAAGTGTCGTTCATTTCTAGACAGTAAAAGACTCTCACATCAATCCTAATATTCTGCATTAGGTTTAGTTTAGAAAAAACTAATGCAGGAGTCAACAGAGATATAAAATGAGGCCATAAATTCATGCGACTGTTTTCTTTGTGGAAAAGCACTTGGGTGGAACTGTAAGTAAATAATGCAAGAACCTGCACTTGTCTGATTGAACGGAAAATATGGATACAGCCAATATTTAATCTATTTTCTCAATGGAAATGAAACATTTACTTTCAGCCTTAACTTTCGGCTTCACCTATGTTTTCTGGCTCATGACATGTGCATGCATCATCTGACATTGCTTGACATGTACAATGCTTTTTTCTAAATCATAATATCTCTTTTGAGGTATTAACCTGGAGAGATCTATCTGGTTTCATGTATACAGAATACAAGCAATTGCGGTGGATTTCAGCAGGTGATTTTACCTGCTCTGGACGCGTACTCAAAAGTATTGTTTGCATTTCTGAATGTGTGGATGAGAAATATTGCTAGGTTTTTTTCCAAGCTTTGGGGGGGTTTTTTGTTTGTTTTTAAATGGATGATGGAAAAATGATTGTGGAATGAGGGATGGTAGCCTTTTTTGATGCATTTAGAATATTTAGAATAGAATAGAGTTGGAAGGGACCTTGGAGGTCTTCTAGTTCAGCCCCCTGCTCAAGCAAGAGAACCTATACCATTTCAGGCAAGTGACTGTCTAGCCTCTTCTTAAAAATCTGTATTGATAGAACGCCCAGGATTTCTGGAGGGAAGCTGTTCCACTGGTTAATTGTCCTCACTGTTAGGAAGTTTCTCCTTAATTCCAGGTTGCTTCTCTCCTTGATCAGTTTCCAACCATTGTTTCTCATCCTGCCCTCTGGTGCTTTGGAGAATAATGTGACCCTCTCCTCTTTGTGGCAGCCCCTCAAATACTGGAACACTGCTATCATGTCCCCCCTATCTCTTCCTTTCTTTAGACTAGCCAAACCCAAGTCCCGCAGCCGTTCTTTGTATGTTTTAGTCTCCAGGCCTTGGATCATCTTAGTTGCTCTTCTCTGAACTTTTTCCAAGGTCCCAACACCTTTTCTGTAGCATGATTCAGATTGTAGTATTGATTCAGATGAAGAGATTGGGTAATTGTTGTCTCTCTTCGCCCATATATTATGGCTGCATCTGAGATATTTTAAATATGTGTCTAAAACAAATGGGTGTGTGAGTTGTTCATACATTTCGAACAGTGTATATTTTACAGGAGTTAAAAACCAGATCTTTGCCAAATATCTCCATCCAATGCAGAATGGGTCTTAGGAATTTCCGTGGGAGAGTTAAAACACTTGCGTCGCTCTTTCCTACTAAAATGAATGAGCCTGAAAAAATAACTTCAGCTCATTCAGGTCCATCTTGACGAAGGACAAAACATCATGGCAGAAAGCTCTTCTATGGATATTTACATTAACTCTTTAATTAAAATACTCCTCCTCACAGATAGGTGTGTGGGAGGGAAGGTGTGTGGGAGGGAAGGCAGTGCTTTTCAGAGTCTTGTTCAAAATCAACCATGATGGTTTAGTCTCCATAGACAAAGAGTGCTAATCGCTATCCCATTTCTATCAGAGAAAACAGCCAATCCTCTTTGCATTACTCTATTCCTGATCAAATACATAACATATGTCATGGTTCTGACAGATGAAACTCTTCAAAAGAACTTCAAGGCGTCATTTACCTTAAAGAATCTTTTATTCGGGAAACAAAGTATCAGCACTACATAGTTAAACCAAAAAACTAAGTTCTCCTCCCCTGGATACAAAGTAACAAAGTACAATTCCCACCTCCAATAAACCATCATAAATCACATTCCCCATTAGCTTGAAGCACGGGCTTCCTCCCCAGCCCGCCAAAATGCTATCAGCTCTGAGCCCAATGTCCTTGGGTTCCCGCGGTTGACTTATTATTGTTATGACTAGCTGGACTCTCATCCACATCCCCCCTCCCAACATTGGCTAACTCTAAAAGCGAAAGAGGAAAATGGGTGCATTTCCATCTCTTGTCAAAGCAAGAACGTCCATTGTTAGCAGCGTTGACAACACATTTTTTTCCAGGTTTTAATGCAATATTTTACCCAGATATTTGTCAATATCCTTCAAGCTGTAAGCTTGCTGTTCAGCCTTAGTGTAATTAATGCTTTATTATATGTTAATGTCCAACAATATAATCCAGAGGAATGGAAAGACCAGTGAGAAGAGGAAGGCTTTGATTAAAATATTAAAATAAAGTGGGGAATTCTTGATTCACTTCTACTTAAGTGTCTCAGTTGCATATTAATTGTCCAGTAATTGTCTTCTTATCGTCTCGAGTGTTTTCTTCAGTGCTGTGATAACTGTGTTTACCATAGACATCGCTTTAAATGATATTTTTTTTTAAAAAAATTAACAATTGCTAGGAAAATGATATCCTGTGCATATTAGACCATGTCTAAGATTACAGAAAGGGACGCAGTGGCTCATTGGGTTAGGATGCTGAGCTTGTCGATCAGAAGGTCGGCACTTTGGCGGGTCAAATCCCGAGTGCCGCATAACAGAGTGAGCGCCTGCTACTCGTCCCAGCTTCTGCCAACCTAGCAGTTCGAAAGCACATAAAAATGCAAGTAGAAAAATAGGGACCACTCCGGTGGGAAGGTAACAGCGTTCCGTGTGCCTTTGGCGTCTAGTCATGCCGGCCACATGACCACGGAGACGTCCTCAGACAAGCGCTGGCTCTTCGGCTTTGAAACGGAGATGAGCACCGGCCCCTAGATTTGGAAACGACTAGCATGCATGTGCGGGGGAACCTTTACCTTTACCATTTAAGATTACAGAAACCAATGACAGAATTGGCTTGTTTTCAATTCTATCAAACTAGAGGAAATTCTTTTGAGTTGGTTTTTAATTCTTTTTTTTCCCCAGTGCTGTAGGTTTCAACATATGATATTGCTTTTTTTGCTTGGCACTCAGAGAAACAATATGGAGGCTAAACACATTTTTTTGTGTAGTTAAAAGGCAAAACAAAGTCCTGAAGTACAGTAATAATTGTGTTCATGAAAGAAATTTCTGTTACTTGTATGGTTTTCTGAAGAAATGGGCAGCTACTGCTGCATCTGAATACATTTGGTTTTTATAATAATGTTCTCCTAGATCCATGGGAAACATTAAGAGAAACTTTCTTTTCTTTCTTTCTTTCTTTCTTTCTTTCTTTCTTTCTTTCTTTCTTTTTCCCATAGAAGCTGTTAAAGCCAAGCTTTTAGGTGAACAGTTAAATATTGGGCCGTAGGGACACTGGCCAACTACTTAAAATAGCTTGCCATCCTATCTCAGATTCTTCCACATATACTGTATAAAATATAGGAATATTTCCATGTGATTTAGTATTCCCTGTAGGAAAACAGGTTGGTTAAAAGAGCTGAAGATCATGCAATAAGCTTTATTAAGGATTATGAGGTCTTGGAGGATTCATGAAAGTTTAGTATATAATTTAGCATATTGTGTTGGCCAACAACCAGTGGGATTCAGCCAGTTTGCACCAGTTTGGTAGAACCGGTAGCTAATTTTTGGTTGACTTCGGCGAACCAGCTGATGCCCTAGCCCTTTTTCACAAGGCCTAGAATGGACTGTCGGAAGTGCATGGATGCCACTTCCGAAAGTCTGCCCTGAGCTGGGAAGGCCTCAGAATGGACTTCCAGAAGTGGCGTCCACGTACTTCTGGTGGATCGTTCTGGCCCTGGGAGGCCTTCCAGGCTCAGAACGGACATCTGGAAATGATGTCCACACAGAGAACCAGTTTTTCGGCTATTTGAATCCCACCACTGCCAACAACTCTATGTCCTATGCAACCTAGTAAAGGTAAAGGTAAAGGTTCCCCCACACATGTGTGCTAGTCATTTCTGACTCTAGGGGCCAGTGCTCATCTCCACTTCAAAGCCGAAGAGCCAGCGTTTCTCCGAGGATGTCTCTGTGGTCATGTGGCCGGCATGACTAGACGCCAAAGGCGCATGGAACGCTGTTACTTTCCCACCATAGTGGTCCCTATTTTTCTACTTGCAATTTTTATGTGCTTTCGAACTGCTAGGTTGGCAGAAGCTGGGACGAGTAACAGGCGCTCACTCTGTTACGCGGCACTTGGGATTCGACCCGCCAAACTGCCGGCCTTCTGATTGACAAGCTCAGCATCCTAACCCACTGAGCCACCACGTAACATAAAGCTCCTTAATAAAGCCAAAGGTTTTTCATCAAAATGTGAAGGAGATATTATTGACCACATGAGCAAAGTGTTAGGCACGTTTACATATTTTTTGAAAGAAACAATCTCCATAATTCTCGATATTTCTGTTTAATGTTGTCATTATTCTTAATTCTACTGTCCACAGAGAGCGAAGAGGTTTACCAGCGACAAGTCCTGTCTATTTCCTGCATTGTCTTTGGGATCGTCATTGTGGGCACAATCTCGGCAGCATTTTACTTCAGAACAAAGTAAGACTCCCTAACTTGTCCCCACCCTTTCCTTCTAGTCTGCCAAGACATTGGTGTTTTCCACTCATTGTATAATTTAGACTCTTGTTCTGGAAAAAGACATACCAGAGACCTGTTTCATGCAGACTGTCTTTCTGAGATGATGAGCCCTGAAGTTAAAACACATGTAGTAGAACTACAATTATGCGCTTAGGTACTACTCTGAATCAATTCGGATCAAGTGAGATGGTTTTCTCCAAATATATATGTGTGTGTTTAATGGGACCAGTTTTTTAATATTAAATTCATATGCCATCCATCCACCCATCTTACCTTGCAATGCAACTCTGAAAAGAGTCAGGGTCAACTCCAGGTTTGAATCAATATGGATCAAGGACATTGTCCATGTCTGTCTTAAAGTGGATCTAACTTACACAATTTCATGCAACAGGGTCTTTAGGATTTGAATTGTACCAACAAAATGTAGAGAAACAAGTGAAGATCTTGGTTAGTTTTTGGCAGTCCCATTTAGGTCAGATGGCTATAAGAATATGCAAAAAGAAGCTGATCCTTACTTACCTAAGTTCCTTGTTTGATCATCTTTCAAAAATAGCTGTGCCTAAGCAATACTGAATGTTCTAGAGATACCAGAGGATGATAGCAACGTGGTTGGAAGTATTCGGCTTGATTCATGATGAAATAATTTATTGCAGGAATGGAAGTTTGTCACTTTCTGAATAGTTGCTGAGTTACAACTTCCATCAGCCATGTTATCTGAATCTGATGGATGTTTCCAACTCCTAGGAGTAGAGAGGCTGACTTTGTACTATGCCCAGTACAAAATGTAGCAGTGATTAAAAATAACCCATTACTCTCCTATGAATCATTCTTATATTATACTCAGGTATTTTATTTTTATATTCTGGTTCATTGTGGTCAGCCAGATGTTTAAACTGGACTTGGCATCTACCACCCTATCGAATCCTTCCCAAGGACCTGAGACAGGCAGATGTTATTCTTCATTGGTGTTAAAGGTATGGGAGCAGGATGTAAGCTCTTCCAGTAAAACTGCCTCTTGCAATTGACGGATGGTGTTTTCGACAATGCCAAGGGTGTACAGATGGTACTCCAGTTGTGCTGGGATTGCACGCAAGGCACCTATTACTATTGGTAATATTGGTGTCTTTGCTTTCGTTTGCCACAATTTATGGTATTATTAAAATAATTCATTGCACAGTTAGCCAGGCGTCCAGCCCACATTTGGCATTTTTATCCTCCTATTAAATCCTAGCCGAGGACCTGGGACAGACATACATGTGGATGTTTGGTGGGGTTAGAAGTATTATTATACTGTGTGTAGAGTGAAAGGATAAAGGATAAGGATAAGATTGTAAATACCTGTGAATCTCATGGCATCATAAAACTTGACTGGAGAGAGCTAAGACTTTCAATAAACAATTATCTCTTGTGAAATTGTTCTTGCTATCAGGAATGTTATGTCCTTTGCGGAGAATAAAGTGCTTTGGCATTTTTATGCTACTTCCTCCCTGGTTGGGTTTCATTGTCTTCCCTTTGTGGTTTCATTCCTGGAAGCAAAGACAAATATTTGCTTTCTTCAAATAAACCCCCGACATTCTTCAGGGGAAACCGAGCAGGTCAATTATCCTAATGTACTGTAGAATATTAGTGAGAAAACTCACAGTACTGGGAGTTATTCTGAGTTGAGACGCACCAAATTTCAGAGGAAGGGACTTTAAAACGTTGTTTATTTGCCCATTATATTAAATGGGATTCAATCCAATGCCTCTTCCTTCCAGATATATATATATATTTTAAAATTTAATTTCATTTACTCTGTTCCTTTGTTCCACTTCACACTGCTTAATCTTGCAAAGTCTCACAGTGGTTTGCAGTAATCTGTAAGTAAACTGAGTGAAGCTGAGGGAGAAGAAAATAAATATATCAAAGCAACAATAACAAATGGCAGGTGGATGTTAAATGCCTCATTTGTCTTCGAAAATGGCTACTAGCCCTTCAGTTGCCCACTCTGGAAGGAAGGAAAAAAAAAAAGATCAGGCTGAACACATAGAGACCCACTGTAATGGTTTTTTTTTTGTTGTTGTTGTTAATTCAGTTTCCAAGATTTTTAACCTAACTCCTTCCGACTTAAAATTATACTTCATTAATGAAATTCATAGCAGTTCGAAAGCGCGTCAAAACGCAAGTACTAAAATAGGGACCACTCCAAAGGCGTTCCGTGCGCCTTTGGCGTCTAGTCATGCCGGCCACATGACCACGGAGATGTCCTCGGACAAGCGCTGGCTCTTCGGCTTTGAAACGGAGATGAGCACCGGCCCCTAGAGTCAGAAACGACTAGCACGCATGTGCGGGGGAATCTTTACCTTTACCTTTAATGAAATTCAGTATGAATCTTGCTTTCATGATTAAGCTCTGCCGTTAAGGGTTGGATATTAACCAATGATTAATCATTACCCAGAAGATGGTAGAGGACAGGAAGGCCTGGAGGAACATAGGGTCGCGATGGGTCGGACACGACTTCGCAACTAACAACAACAAATCATTACCCATTGCCATCACATCCATCGTAAAAATGTATGGAGGAGGAGGAGATGGAAGAGAAAGAGGAGAAGGAGAAGAGGGAGAAGTGAAAGAGAAGGAGAAGAGGGAGGAGAAGAACAAGACGAAGAGAAGAAGGAGAAGGAGAAGAGGGAGGAGGAGAAGAAAAAGGAGAAGGAGAAGAGGGAGGAGAAAAACAGGAAGAAGAGAAGAGGGAGGAGGAGAAGATGGAGGAGGAGGAGAAAAAGGAGAAGGAGAAGAGGGAGGAGAAGAACAAGAAGAAGAGAAGAAGGAGAAGGAGAAGATGGAGGAGGAGGAGAAAAAGGAGAAGGAGAAGAGGGAATAGAAGAACAGGAAGAAGAGAAGAAGGAGAAGGAGAAGATGGAGGAGGAGGAGAAAAAGGAGAAGGAGAGAGGGAAGAGAAGAACAGGAAGAAGAGAAGAAGGAGGAGGAGAAGATGGAGGAGGAGAAAAAGGAGAAGGAGAAGAGGGAGGAGAAGAACAGGAAGAAGAGAAGAGGGAGGAGAAGAAAAAGGAGAAGGAAGAGAGGGAGGAAATAAACAAGGAGAAGAGGGAGAAGGAGAAGGAGGAGAAAGAGAAAGGGTAGACAAGGGCCAGGAAAAGGAGAAGAGGGAGAAGAAGGACAAGAGAAGGGAGAAAGAAAAGGACAAGAAGATGAGGAAGGAGAAGAAGAAGGAGAAAGAGAGGGAGAAGGACAAGGAAGAGGAGAAGGAGGAGAAGGAGAAGGAATAATGTTTTAATTCTAAGAAAATGCTGTTCTATAAGATTGTTGTTGTTAGATGCGAAGTCATGTCCAACCCATCATGACCCTATGGACAACGTTCCTCCAGGCCTTCCTGTCCTCTACCATCTTCTGGAGTCCATTTAAGCTCACACCTACTGCTTCAGTGACTCCATCCAGCCACCTCATTCTCTGTCGTCCCCTTCTTCTCTTGCCCTCAATCTTTTCCAGCATTAGGCTCTTCTCCAGTGAGTCCTTCCTTCTCATTAGGTGGCCAAAGTATTTGAGTTTTAGCTTCAGGATCTGGCCTTCTAAGGAGCAGTCAGGGTTGATCTCCTCTAGGACTGACCCGTTTGATCACCTTGCAGTCCAAGGGACTCGCAGGAGTCTTCTCCAGCACCACAGTTCAAAGGCCTCGATTCTTTGGCACTCAGCCTTTCTTATGGTCCAACTTTCACTATAAGATTAGGCTACAACAAACCTAGGTTTCCCTTCATGAAAAATTGCCGGACTGCCAAACTTCCAGGAATTCCCTAGCATTTATATTTTATCCAAAAAAGATTCCACAAGGACTGCCTGGAAGTCAGAAGCAGTGGTGTAAATTTCTTCTCCGTGCACAGGCAGACTCAACCACAATTTCGGCAGGGAAATGATTGACCAAGCCAAATCCAACAATGCCAGGGAATTCCTGGAAAGTGAAGGGCTGAGATAGATCAGCCATCCACAGACAAATGCAGATAAATCATGTCTACGCACCATTTAAATGGCAGAATAAAAGGCAGAAACAACTTAGCTAGAGAAGAGTAGCATCAGATGAACAGTCAAGGCAGAAACAATATCCTAAACAAGGAACCATTAAGGAGGAAAACTTCCATGTCCACCAAGACTGACAAGCAGGCTACTACTATATGTAAGCAACAAATGGTAATACATTTGAGATAGAGCCTTGGTGGAGCAGTGGGTTAATGCCTCCTTAAGTAACACCAACTGCCTGCAATTAGTGCAGGTTCGAGTCCCACCAGGCTCAAGGTTGACTCAGCCTTCCATCCTTCCGAGGTAGGTAAAATGAGGACCCAGATTGTTGGGGGCAATAAGCTGACTTTGTAATAATGCCGCTTGGGGTGTGTGTGAAAGCCCTAACAAGCAGGCATATACATAGAATGAAGGCTACTGCTAAGCTTGTAAGCCGCCCTGAGTCTTCGGAGAAGGGCGGGATATAAATGGAATTAAAATAATAATAATAATAAAAATATTGCAGTTATATAGTTATATATTTCATTCTGGGGTCCTTGCTGCTCTCTAAGTTTGGTGCTTTTCTTACAGATGTTTCATTACCCGACTAGGTAACATCATCAGTACGGTTTTATGTTACTCAGTTGGCAAATGAAACATAGCATTGATGTTGCTACCTAACCTGCTAATGAAACATCTACAGGAAAACAACCAAGCTCAAAATAACCCAACAGTTTAATCCTGATCTACATATATTCGGCACTATGGAATCCTTAAATCTCTACCTACACTCTATTGCCCTCTTGTGATCATGAGTTGCTGAACAGTCCTTACCACTGGATGAGTATCTTCCAACACATTGAATTCTATGTATTGAAAGAATCATGGTTATGATTCTCCAATGTATTATTATTATTATTATTATTATTATTATTATTATTATTATTATTACTATTACTATTATCATTATTATTATTATTATTATTATTATTATTATTATTATTATTAATCATTGCACAGTCAGCCAGATGTTCAGACTGGATTTGGCATTTTTGTCTACCTATCAAGTCCTCACCAAGGACCTGGGATAGGCAGATGTAGATGTTTGATGGTATTATTATTAGTAGTAGTATTAGTGTTATTGTAAGGACTACTGAAAAGGGACACGGTGGCTCAGTGGGTTAGGATGCTGAGCCTGTCGATCAGAAGGTCGGCAGTTTGGCGGGCCAAATCCCGAGCGCCGCGTAACAGAGTGAGCACCTGTTACTCGTCCCAGCTTCTGCCAACCTAGCAGTTCGAAAGCACGTAAAAATGCAAGTAGAAAAATAGGGATCACTACGGTGGGAAGGTAACAGCGTTCCGTGCGCCTTGGGCGTCTAGTCATGCCGGCCACATGACCACAGAGACGTCCTCGGACAAGCGCTGGCTCTTCGGCTTTGAAACGGAGATGAGCACCAGCTCTTAGAGTCGGAAACGACTAACACTCATGTGCGGGGGAACCTTTATCTTTTTACCTTTAAGGTCTACTGAGACTCTGATGTATTTCTACAAACTATTACTTCCCATTTAGGCATTCTAGAGCATTTTTCATAAATCAATTGCTTAATAATCCCTTTAACATTCACTTTTAACATTCCATTTTAATCTGAGAGCAATTAAGGTACTGAAGAACACTGTCTATATAACCGCGAGAAATATTTTTTTTAAGAAATGAAACCTATTGCTTATGCAGCATTTATTGTAGTGATTACATAGGTAATAATTTCTTACAAAAGGCAGAGCAACTCCTTTTATGGATATTTCAATAACATGAAATTACAGGAGTTTGACTTCTTTTCCAAAGAAAGTGCTGGTGTTTAAATAGAAACTTACCATCCTAGCTTTATTTTCAATTCATTGGATAACAAGCTTCTGCTCCAACCTAGTCAGTGCAGAATAATGATTCCCCTCATTTTCATAAGAGGGAGGCAGTTTAATGATCTATCCATTGACATTTTGCAAAATAGATTTCTGGGTTTGCACTGTTTATTTCAGCCTTTTCCTAACTGCTTTTTTTTTTATGGGTTCCAAATTTTCAGTCACCGTGGCATTTCATCATCCAGTACTAAAAACCTGGTTTATTTCAGATGAAGTCAGTTGTCCCGTTTCAACCTCTTCATGTTGCGAGTTCTACATCCAGGGGACTTATCCTAAAGCATATGACATCATTGTCCTGATGTCATTAGGACCTTGCTAAGGAAGAACCCAATGCAACATCTGACTGAATCTATTCTTCCATTGCCACTCACGTTCGATTAGCAGTAAAAAAAAAAACAAAAACAAAGTGAATTAGAGGGTAACTAAATCACTTTTTTTTTTTGTCCGTTGGTTGGTTGGTGTTTCTCTGCAGAAAGCAAACGAAGTACATCCAGGAACAGTTGAAAGAGGTACAGAATGGGAAGACATACAACCTTAATGCTTCCAGCATCATGGCGAAAACAGAGACCAGGGCCCAAAGCCAAATCCATCTGCAAAACGTGAGTAAACATGCCAGTGTTAATCCTTATTATGCTGGCTGAATGTTGGAATGCTGATGGCACGGTCATTGTCACTTCTTCCTGTCTCCCAAAGTGGACCTAGTTTGCAGCTGTGGTCCTGGATGTAAAAGAGGGGAGAAGAGAGCACCAGCTTTATGCTTGCTTTGTCCAAAGTTGGCCATGATGAACGTCAACGTCTCAACTGGCTTAGCAAGAGTTGATTCAAATAGGGTCAAAGATGGATGCTTCCACCACCTGCCACATCAGGACATTCACATCTGGTGCTGCAGCCATCAACAATACTGCTCATGCTTTGTTTGATTGTTAACTATTTAACAGCTTTACATATTTAACAGCTCTACTTGAAACAACAGCTCACTGAGATCTCTATTGAAAATTGTCTTTTTTCCCCCTCCTGGCTTCTAATCTATACATCATCAGCAGAACTGCTAAGTTTATGGCTAAGGCAGTTGGCCAAAGTACCCATCATTTCAAATAGATTGGGGTATCCTATAAAGGCGATGTATTTTCCTGAATGTTGACTTTGTCTTCTTCTTAACACATACCATATTTTCCCCAAAATAAGACTGGATCTTATATTAATTTTTGCTCCAAAAGACGTATTGAGGCTTACTTTCAAGTGATATCTTATTTTTTTTCATGTACCACAATCTACAATTAATCAA
This sequence comes from Daboia siamensis, assembly GCA_024449315.1. Taxonomy (NCBI): domain Eukaryota; kingdom Metazoa; phylum Chordata; class Lepidosauria; order Squamata; family Viperidae; genus Daboia; species Daboia siamensis. The sequence goes on from JAKJMR010000398.1 coordinate 484,784, forward strand.
ATAAGTAACGTCAATAATATTACTTATTTATATTTAATTATATATTAATATTAGGGACACAGTGGCTCAGTGGGTAAGGATGCTGAGCTTGTCGATCAGAAGGTCAGCAGTTTGGCGGGCCGAATCCCGAGTGCCACGTAACAGAGTGAGCGCCTGTTACTCGTCCCAGCTTCTGCCAACCTAGCAGTTCGAAAGCACGTAAAAAATGCAAGTGAGACCACTACAGTGAGAAGGTAACAGCGTTCCGTGCGCCTTTGGCGTCTAGTCATGCCGGCCACATGACCACGGAGACATCCTCGGACAAGCGCTGGCTCTTCGGCTTTGAAATGGAGATGAGCACCGGCCCCTAGAGTCGGAAACGACTAGCACGCATGTGCGGGGGAAACTTTATCTTTATATATTAATATTATTATTTTATAATTCAATACATCCACCATGTGTTGCAATGGACATACTACAGTAAATGCATCCATCTGGCTGGCAGTTTTAACTGGGGCTTATATTATGAGCATAAGTGAAAAATCATGCTAGGGCTTATTTTCCGGTTATGTCTTACTTTTGGGAAAATACGGTGTGTATTTTATGATTGTAAGGTAGTCCTCGACTTATAACAGTTCATTTACTGACTGTTCAAAATCGCAACGGCATTTAAAAAAGGTGACCTGGCCTTTTTCACACTTAGAATTATTGCATGAGTCACGTGATCAAAATTCCGATGCTTGGTAACTGGCCTGTATTTATGACGGTTGCCATGCCCCAGGTTCATGTTATCCCCTTTTGCGACCGTCTGACAAGTAAAGTCAATGAGGAAGCCAGATTCAGCTAACAACCATGTTAACCAACTTAACAACTGCAGCAATTCCCTTAACAGTCATAAAATGGGGGCAAAACTCACAACAATTGTCTCTCTTAGTCACAGAAGTTTGGGGCTCAATTGTGCTCATAAGTTAAGAACTACCTGCATTTTTCTTTCATTTATATTACCCTGGACTTGTATTTTATTTTTGTTTTATATTCCTCATAACACGAATCAATCAGTCAATTGAACTATCAGCTGGCCTACAGTAGAACTTCATGGAAACCAGAAAAATTCACCGAGCACTTTGTGCTGTACAAAGAAATTTGAGACCTCAATCCCAAATTCCGTCAAAAAAAAAAATCTCTGCTGAAAAATGGCAGGTTAAGAGAAAGGGTAGGAAAGAATGGCGAAGAAAGGATTTGGAGAAGTAATTACCTAGGCCAGAGGTTGAAGTGAATGTGAGAAGGAAAGTTAAAATAACCCTGTCTTGATTTTTTCTTATTGTAACAGGGAACAGAAAGAAACCTGGACAGAATTTCCAGATTTTGTAATTATGCCCTATGTATCCAGGAATATTTCACTCCCAGAATCCTTCTTGTGTCTGACTTTCGAAACACTGACAAATTCTTTCAGATCCACCCAATCCAGGCACTAAATCAACTCAAAACTTTAAACGAGAACGTGGTTCTGTTGTGTTGAGTTCTGTGTCAAAGGAAGTTTGACGTTACTGTCCATCTCCAGACCTTTCAGAAATGCTGTCACTGATGAATCATTTTGGCCATTATTTTCACATACGTGGAGGAAAATAAATCAATAAATGGATGGGTGGATGGATGGATGAATGAAAACAATTATTTTGCCCTCAATCAGTTGTTTGACATCTAAAGGTTTGGCAGCATTATTTAGAGGTAAAGGTAAAGGTAAAGGTTCCCCCGCATGTGCGTGCTAGTCATTTCCGACTCTAGGGGCCGGTGCTCATCTCCGTTTCAAAGCCGAAGAGCCAGCGCTTGTCCGAGGACGTCTCCGTGGTCATGTGGCCGGCATGACTAGACGCCAAAGGCGCACGGAACGCTGTTACCTTCCCACCGCAGTGGTCCCTATTTTTCTACTTGCATTTTTACGTGCTTTCGAACTGCTAGGTTGGCAGAAGGTGGGACGAGTAACAGGCGCTCACTCTGCTACGCGGCACTCGGGATTTGACCCGCCAAACTGCCGACCTTCTGATCGACCAGCTCAGCGTCCTAACCCACTGAGCCACCGCGTCCCTCATTTGGAGGTACCCTGAGGTTTATAAAGTAAGGACAAGGCGGCTAATATGCCCCCTAAAGTTTCTCTCTTTTAACTTAGAATTTTTTTTAAAAAAAAAATGAGCTTGATCGTCTGTTCCTCACGATCATATTTATATTCACATTCCTCTTCTTTGTTCTTTTGTTCTTCAGAATTCTTGTGCGCATTCTTTTTCTTCCCCCAAAATCCAAGATGTCAAACAAAGAAAAGATGGAAATGAATAAAAATTCTGGATAATCTTATCATCAAAGCTGAAGCAATTCCTCCCCCCCCCCCCCTCTTTTAAGACTAGGTCCTACTTTTTGTTAATGTTTGTTCCTCTTACATGCCATTATGTCAATAAACAGTTCTCTTGAAGGGGTGGCGTTCATAGGGATTTTTTTTTTTTTCCCCTCTCACCGAGTTTTAATCTGTGTTTTCCAGAGCTTTCTTTCTTTGTGGAGAGAAAATTGGAACGCATGCATTATTCATTGTAGTGGATGATCTTATAATAGAGGGTTACTCATTACTGGAAAGATGCTTTGCATGAAAGCACAGGTCGAACTCTAACTGCGATTTAAAATAAGGCCAGTTTGGGCTAGATCAAATTTTATCTCCCAGATCACAGCACTGAAGTGGAGCTATAGGGCAGTATTGACTTGGTTTTAATCTCATCGAGATTTCATTGGGAAAAGCCAAGTTGTTTTGATATTCCCAAAGACTGGAAAATACGTTAGGTAATCCTTGACATACATCCTTTTGTTTAATAACCGGTTAATAACAATAGAGGGACGCGGTGGCTCAGTGGGTTAGGATGCTGAGCTTGTCGATCAGAAGGTCGGCAGTTTGGCTGGTCGAATCCCGAGTGCCGCGTAACAGAGTGAGCGCCTGTTACTCGTCCCAGCTCCTGCCCACCTAGCAGTTCGAAAGCACGTAAAAATGCAAGTAGAAAAATAGGGACCACTACGGTGGGAAGGTGACAGCGCTCCGTGCGCCTTTGGCGTCTAGTCATGCCGGCCACATGACCACGGAGACATCCTCGGACAAGCGCTGGCTCTTCGGCTTTGAAATGGAGATGAGCACCGGCCCCTAGAGTCGGAAACGACTAGCACGCACATGCGGGGGAACCTTTACCTTTACCTAATAACAATGGCATTGGAAAAAGTGACTTGTGACCATTTTCAGACGTACGACCATCGCAGCATCCCCAGGGTCACATGATCAAAGTTGAGAGGCTTGGCAACTGGCATGTGCTTATGACGGTTGCACAGTATCCTGGGGTCACACGATCCCCTTTTGCGACCTTCTGACAAGAAAGTCAATGGGGAGGTCAGATTCACTTTACAGCTGTGCTATTAACAACTGCAGTGATTACTTAACAACCGGGCCGAGGAACTTTGTAAAATGGGGCAAAACTCACTGAACGACTGTCTCACTTAGTAACAGAAATGTTGAGCTCAGTCGTGATCGTAAGTCAAAGACCACCTGCTCTGCTGTTGGTTGTGATGTGTTGACTGTTACTGAATTCCTCACTTTAGGAAGTGCTTATTTTATATGCTTATGGTGTGTTTTTTTTAATGTCCTCAGTTTTTATGTTGCTCCAATCAACAGGTGACTCTGTGCTCTTTTAGAGTTTGTGTCTGGTGTCACTGAATTTATTTTGCCCCTTTGGGTTGGACTTCCTTGCCACCCGGAATTGGAATGCACAATGTAGAAATATACATTATCATTGCTCGCTTGCTTCTTGCTCAGGAGAATGTGATATGTAAATGCGAAGAAATAACTGTAATTCTTCTACTTCCCCTTGTAGTGGGTTATAATGCATTGCAAATTTGCTTTCCACTTCAGCCAGCTCATTTACGTTTTCGACTGTTTGCCTAGCTGCAGTTAAAAAAATAATAATAATACATCCTTTCCCCTCTTTGCCACCTGCCTGTGCCAGCTACAAATTCAGCCGCTTGAAATACAAAAATAGTATGCAGAGCTAAAACTGCATTAAAAAATCAGTGTGGAAGACTGTGCTTTCAATATATTTGTATTAACGCTTCACACATACTTTTGAGGGGAAAAAATAGTTTCTACTCTGAAATCTTCTATGTGAGGTTTAATGAATGAAAATTCATGGAAGTCATTGAAAATTCAAATGGTAAGACTTGACTTTATACAGAAATAGGCACGGTATATATAGAAATGACTGCCACAGGATTCTTGTAGGAACACTGGAGGTGATGCGTACAAAATTATTATTATTATTATTATTATTATTATTATTATTATTATTATTATTTATTGATCTTATATACCGCCCTTCTCCCATGGGACTCAGGGCGGTTCACAAGGTAATTAAAATAACACTACAAATACAAAAAAATTAATAACAATTAAAATAATTAAATTATCCTTGAGTAAAATATAAAACGCCTATAGCTCCAATTAAAACCCAATTATAATAAGTTAAAGGGACGCGGTGGCTCAGTGGGTTAGGACGCTGAGCTTGTCGATCAGAAGGTCGACAGTTTGGCGGGTCGAATCCCGAGTGCCGCGTAATAGAGTGAGCGCCTGTTACTCGTCCCAGCTTCTGCCAACCTAGCAGTTTGAAAGCACATAAAAATGCAAGTAAAAAAATAGGGACCGGTACGGTGGGAAGGTAACAGCGTTCCGTGCGCCTTTGGTGTCTAGTCATGCCGGCCACATGACCACGGAGAAGTCCTCGGACAAGCGCTGGCTCTTCAGCTTTGAAACGGAGATGAGCACCGGCCCCTAGAGTCGGAAACGATTAGCACGCATGTGCGGGGGAACCTTTACCTTTACCTTATAATAAGTTAAAATTAAAATTCTCAGTCCTGGCCGGAAAACTCAAAGAGCCAGGTCTTCAGGTCCCAGCGGAACGAACAAAGATCAGGGGCAGTCCTGAGCTCTACGGGTAACTGGTTCCAAAGGGCAGGTGCGCCCACAGAGAAGGCCTTCCCCCTGGGTGTTACCCGCCGGCAGTCTTTTGCCGGCGGCACCCTGAGAAGGCCCTCCCTGTGGGAGCGCACAGGACGAAGGGAACTTGATGCCAGCAGCAGGTGTTCCCTCAGATATCCCAGACCCAAGCCATTTTGGGCTTTATAGGTCATCACCAGCACCCTGAATCTCACCTGGAGGGCAACTGGATGCCAATGCAGCTCGCGGAGCAGAGGTGTTACATGGGAGTATCGGGAAGCCCCCATAACAACTTGCGCGGCTGCATTCTGCACCAGCTGAAGCCTCCGAGTGGTCCTCAAGGGCAGCCCCATGTAGAGAGCGTTGCAATAGTCTAACCGGGAGGTCACGAGCGCATGAGTGACTGTGTGCAAGGCATCCCAGTCCAGATAGGGCCACAACTGGCGCACCAGGTGAACCTGGGCAAAGGCCCCCCTGGTCATGGCTCCTATTTGATCGTCAAAACTAAGCCGCAAATCCAGGAGGACACCCAAGTTGCGAGCCCTATCGACGGGGGGTAACACCTCACCCCCCCATCATTAAAGATGGAATAGAATGGTTCGCTCGAGATGCCTGTACGCACAGCCACTCAGTCTTGGCAGGATTGAGTCGGAGCCTGTTTCTCCCCATCCCAACCCGAACCACCTCCAGGCAATGGGACATCACGTCGAGGGCATCACTGAGTTGGTCTGGGGTGGAAAGAAAAAGTTCAAAGGTTTCTTTGAACTGGAAAGTAATTCTGTATGGAGTTATTTAAATTGGTTATTACTGTTGCTGTTATTATTGTTATTTTAATGATCCAGTTGTGAGTTTTGAACTGATTTGGGCCAGTTATTTGAATCTGACCCAATTTGATTCAAGCAATTTTTTTTTTACTAGTAAAAGACAAGTATGGAAGCATCTTAATTTATCTGTATTTGATAGGATACATTTAATTTGATTTATCAATTTAAATTGGCCATCCGAAAGAGAAGGATCAGTTTAAATCAATTTGAAATGTCTAATAGTCACAGAGACCTAATTAATATATTTATCAGGTATCTCTTCAAGGTGTGGTCAAAAAAAATCAATATGGTGGCCATATTGGGGCATATATGACCCACATAAAACCATTAAGTTTAAATGAAAAATATCTCTGAGACATTAGATAGTCCGAGCCACCAAAATAGAACTGTATGACTTAGACATGGATTTAGACTTAACAGAATTAGCCATCATCAAGATGTGGCTCCACAATAATAACAACAACAACAACAACAACTATTTCACATCTAATGTGTGAGTGCAGCAAAATCACACAAACTGATTACAAAGCTAGACATGACCAATTTGCTAAATAAATCCACTGGACATTGTGTAAAAAATACAACTTGCCTGTGTCTGAAAAGTCGTGGGAACATAGGGTGGAAAAAGTTGTTGAGAATGAGAGGGTGAAGATCTTGTGGGACTTTTGAATACAGATAAATCTCCATTTGGAACACAACACGCCAGATATCACAGTTGTAGAGAACCGAAGCGTACAGCTGATTGATATCGCTGTACCAGGAGATGCCAGAGTCGAAGAAAAAAAACTGGGAAAAAATTACAAAATACCATGACCTGGCCATCGAAACTGTCTGATTATGGATGAAACGTTTAACAGTGATACCCATTATCATCAGGGCACTGGGAACTATGTCCCAAAATTGCAAAATACATCAAGAATTTGCAGCTTCCTGCAATAACTCCAGCAATGATACAAAAAAAACTACAGTACTCGGAACATCTTACATTTTAAGGAAGTACCTGGTTGATACCTAGGATGCTGGCAGCAACCCGTGTCAACCATCAGAGCCAGTCAGTTTGAATGGTCAGTTGACTGAGGTTCATGTTTAATGAATAAAAGATAATAATAATAATAAAGTATTCCAAGTGTGGCCTTACCAAGTCATTGTAAAGTGGTATTAACACTTCACGTGATCTTGATTTTATCCCTCTGTTAATGCAGCCTAGCACTGTGTTGGCTTCTAAGCAGTGCTTTTTTTTTGTAAAAGAAAAAGGTGCCAGAACTCACACATGTCATACAACCCGCCTTGCCTACCCTACAAGGTTCCATCCAAAAAAGGTGCCGGAACTCCGTTCTGAGCGTTCTATGACAAAAAAAGCCCTGCTTCTAAGTATCTTAGAATAAAAGGATAAAGACATTTTGTACAACTATACAAACGTTCCAGATTTTGCAGTGGAGAAAGTAGCCAGTCTGGGTTGACTTTTACTTGAAAAGCATTTTTTTTTCCCTGTACATGAATGGAAATAAAGTAGAATACTTGAATTTTAATGAGATTCCGTATATCCCATGCAGGACAGATTCTCAGCAGGAATGTCTACGTGTTTGGGAAGCTGTGTAATTATTTAACTGGGAAATTACAGAGGGGAGATTTAGAGGTTGGAGAGAATGAAAATAGAATGGTTGCCTATTTAAACTAAAATAGAATGAATTCTATAGGCTAGTTTTCAACAAAAATAAGAATTATACTGATAACTAAAATAGATGTATGCTGAAAACTAGAGTGGGGATTTAAATAAATATGCACTGAAAGAGTATATATATGCATATCTCACCTCAAAGGAAAGTGCTTTGTATTTTTTATTAAGATCTGTGAGAGATTGGCTTTTGATCCTCATTTGAGGAAAGTGTTAATGATTTTATTTAGAGGAGAAACAATAGAGATACACTTTAAATTTCTGTGTAATTTTGCGCATCTGTTTGACCCTGAATGGCCTCAGCTAAAAAATGCAAACAGACACATATGCAAAACTGTAATTGCATATTCAGTCATGTTCTTCATAAACCATTCTCCATTTCAATTCATTTTGCTCTTTATTTGGTGCTTATTTTAAGCCAAATGGCATTGCATGAAGGAGCATATTCAGTCATAAGGCATTACAAATCTATATCTGGATTTTTACTGAAATGCAAATTCTTGATTTTATTGCATTGCGCCTTAATCAACATTTATACAATGCACTCGTATACACAGGGATGAAGGGTTTAGCAGTATCTATATTTGGATTGTTATTTAGATGTGGATTATTTATTTTATTTCCTTGCACCTTATCATAGTCAACTTTTGTACATTGTACTAGTATACACAGGGATGAAGGATTATAAGAAGAGGCCATATTAAAAATGAGTTCCTTGATAAATAAAGTATCAGAGGGGGTCCTCATTGCTTAGAAAGACAGCAAAGTGGAACATCTTCCAGATGTTTATTATTTTTTATTTTATTGTTGGAATTTGAAGAACCTCAGTGCAATAAACTGCTTTGGGTTTGGGCCGTTCTCAGCCTGCAAACATCTGTGCTTGCCAAGTGCAAAGAATCACAACCACACGTTTTGCTTCAGTTGAGATGATTTATTTCTCATGCCTATGCAGAAGAATCTAATCTACTGTTGTTGTTGTTGTTAGCTGCGAAGTCGTGTCTGACCCATCGCGACCCTATGGACAACATTCCTCCAGGCCTTCCTGTCCTCCACCATCCTCTGGAGTCCATCCAAGCTCACGCCTACTGCTTCAGTGACTCCATCCAGCCACCTCATTCTCTGTCGTCCCCTACTTCTATTGCCCTCGATCTTTCCCAGCATTAGGCTCTTCTCCAGTGAGTCCTTCTTTCTCATTAGGTGGCCAAAGGATTTGAGTTTTAGCTTCAGGATCTGGCCTTCTAAACAGCAGTCAGGATTGATCTCCTCTAGGACTGACCGGTTTGATCGCCTTGCAGTCCAAGGGACTCGCAGGAGTCTTCTCCAGCACCAGAGTTCAAAGGCCTCAATTCTTTGGCGCTCAGCCTTTTTTATGGTCCAACTTTCACTGCCATACATTGCAACTGGGAAGACCATAGCCTTGACTATACGCACTTTTGTTGACAGGGTGATGTCTCTGCTTTTTAGTGTGCTGTCTAGATTTGCCATGGCTTTCCTCCCAAGGAGCAAGCGTCTTTTACTTTCTTGGCTACAGTCCCCATCTGCAGTGATCTTGGAGCCCAGGAAAATAAAATCTGTCACTACCTCCATTTCTTCCCCATCTATTTGCCAGGAATTGAGAGGGCCAGATGCCATGATCTTGGTTTTCTTAATGTTAAGTTTCAACCCAAGTTTTGCACTCTCCTTCTTCACCTGCAACAAGAGGCTCTTTAGTTCTTCTTCACTTTCTGCCATTAGAGTGGTATCATCTGCGTATCTAAGGTTGTTGATATTTCTTCCGGCAATCTTAATTCCTGCTTTTGATTCATCTAGCCCAGCCTTTCTCATAATGTGCTCTGCATATAAGTTAAATAGGCAGGGCGACAGTATACAGCCTTGCCGGACTCCTTTCCCAATTTTGAACCAATCAGTGGTTCCATGTCCAGTTCTCACTGTTGCTTCTTGACCCGCATATAGGTTACTCAAGAGGCAAATAAGATGGTCTGGTACTCCCATCTCTTTAAGAACTTGCCACAGTTTGTTATGATCCACACAATCAAAGGCTTTAGCATAGTCAATGAAGCAGAAGTAGATGTTTTTCTGGAACTCCCTAGCTTTCTCCATGATCCAGCGTATGTTGGCAATTTGATCTCTAGTTCCTCTGCCTCTTCGAAATCCTGCCTGTACTACTGGTAGTTCTCGATCCACATACTGCTGAAGTCTAGCTTGTAGGATTTTAAGCATGACTTTACTAGCATGAGAAATGAGTGCAATGGTGCGATAGTTTGAACATTCTTTGGCACTGCCTTTCTTTGGAATTGGAATGTAAACTGATCTTTTCCAATCCTGTGGCCACTGTTGAGTTTTCCAAATTTGCTGGCAAATTGAGTGTAGCACTTTTACTGCATTGTCTTTTAAGATTTTGAATAGCTCGGCTGGGATACTGTCACCTCCACTAGCTTTGTTGTTGCTCAGTTTTTCTAAGGCCCACTTCACTTCACATTCTAGGATGTCTGGCTCGAGGTCAGTGACCACCTCACTGTGATTATCAGGGACGTTAAGCTCATTCTTGTATAGATCTTCTGTGTAATTTTGCCACCTCTTCTTGATCTCTTCTGCCTCTGTTAGGTCCCTGCCATTTTGGTCCTTTATCATGCCCAGTTTTGCATGAAACGTTCCCTTCATTTCTCTAATTTTCTTGAAAAGATCTCTGGTCCTCCCTATTCTATTGTTTTCTTCTATTTCTTTGCACTGTTCATTTAAGAAGGCATTCTTATCTCTTCTAGCTATTCTCTGGAATTCTGCATTCAATTGGGCGTATCTTTCTTTTTCTCCCTTGCCTTTCGCTTCCCTCCTTTCCTCAGCTATTTGCAAAGCTTCCTCAGACAGCCATTTTGCTTTCTTGCATTTCTTTTTCTTTGGGATGGTTTTGGTTGCTACCTCTTGTACAATGTCGCGAACCTCTGTCCATAGATCTTCAGGCACTCTGTCTATCAGATCTAATTCCTTAAATCTATTTGTCACCTCTACTGTATATTCAACAGCGATATGATTTAATTCATACCTGAGCGGCCTAGTGCTTTTCCCTACTTTCTTCAGTTTAAGCCTAAACTTTGCAAGGAGAAGCTCATGGTCTGAGCCACAGTCCGCTCCTGGTCTTGTTTTTACTGACTGTATAGAGCTTCTCCATCTTTGGCTGCAGAGCACATAGTCAATCTGATTTCTGTGTTGACCATCTGGTGATGTCCATGTGTAGAGCCGTCTCTTGGGTTGTTGGAAAAGAGTGTTTGCTATCACCATCGTATTCTCTTGACAGAATTCTATCAGCCTGTGCCCTGCTTCATTTTGCACTCCAAGGCCAAACTTGCCTGTTATTCCGTTTATCTTTTGGCTTCCTACTTTAGCATTCCAATCCCCCATGACGATAAGAACATCATTTTTTGGTGTTAGTTCTATAAGGTGCTGTAGGGCTTCATAGAACCGGTCAATTTCATCCTCTTCAGCACTGGTGGTTGGGGCATAGACTTGGACTACTGTGATATTGAATGGTTTGCCTTGGATTCGAACTGAGATCATTCTGTCATTTTGAGGATTGTATCCCAGTATTGCTTTTCCTACTCTTTTATTGACTATGAAGGCTACTCCATTTCTTCTGAGGGATTCTTGCCCGCAGTAGTATACCTGATGGTCATCTGAATTAAATTCACCCATTCCTGTCCATTTTAGTTCGCTGATACCTAAGATGTCGATGTTTAGTCTTGTCATCTCTTGTTTGACCACGTCCAGCTTTCCTTGATTCATGGATCTTACATTCCAGGTTCCTATGGAGAGAACATCTTTACAGCATCGGACTTTCCTTTCACCACCAGACACATCCACAACTGAGCGTCCTTTCGGCTTTGGCCCAGTCGCTTCACTCTTTCTGGCGCTACTAGTACTAGCCCTCTGCTCTTCCCCAGTAGCATATTGGACGCCTTCCGACCTGAGGGGCTCATCTTCCAGCGTCATATCATTTTGCCTTTTGGTACTGTCCATAGGGTTTTCATGGCAAAGATACTGGAGTGGGTTGCCATTTCCTTCGCCAGTGGATCACATTTTGTCAGAACTCTCTGCTATGACCTGTCCGTCTTGGGTGGCCCTGCACGGCATAGCTCATAGCTTCATTGAATTACGCAAGCCCCTTCGCCACGACAAGGCAGTAATCCATGAAGCACTAACAAGCACTAAATTGGCACTAAATAAGAGTCAACGGAATTCAAGGGGGATGGACTTAGACCACTTGTGGCAACGTAATGACTCCTGGCTGATTCCTCTCTTGACTCCACCCTCAGGCATCTCCTGCTCTTCTACAATGCTAGCTTAAAGTGTCTTGCCTCCATTGTCAGTGCTTCTGGTGTCTGAGTTTTCAGGCCTGCTGGCCAAAATAACAGATAAAGCCCAACAGTCAATAAATCTTGAGATGCCTTTCAGGAATGTCAGTGGAAAGAAGAATAAAATTTTTTATTTTATTTTATTTTATTTTATTTTATTCTGTTCCGTTCTTTTATTTTTGGAATACAACAGTCCTCACCTTGGAAAAGTTGTTCAGCTCTAACCAAGGTGAACCAAGGACCTGTTGTTGTTAGCTGCGAAGTTGTGTCCGACCCATCGCGACCCTATGGACAACATTCCTCCAGGCCTTCCTGTCCTCTACCATCTTCTGGAGTCCATCTAAGCTCACGCCTACTGCTTCAGGGACTCCATCCAGCCACCTCCTTCTCTGTCGTCCCCTTCTTCTATTGCCCTCAATCTTTCCTAGCATTAGGCTCTTCTCCAGTGAGTCCTTCTTTCTCATTAGGTGGCCAAAGGACTTACCTTAGCTTAAAGGAACTATATTGCAAACTGCAAATCAACCAAACCACCACATCTGGAGAGGGGGCTGATTTTGCAAGGCCAAAATTACAGTTGCTTATCTGTCGTAGATTCTCACTGTAGGATCCAGATTTGATGCAAACGAGATTCTCAGGAGGTGAACATTTTTTCCCCCCACTAGATATATTTAATTTGAGCAAAGACTTGATGGCCATCTGTTAGAAGTGAACTAGATCGAAGATGTTTTCATCTAGCTTGATGTCAAGCTTTGAAAGAGCCACAGTGTTTAACCTATCCCTCCCTCCCTCCCTCCCTTCCTTCCTTCCTTCCTTCCTTCCTTCCTTCCTTCCTTCCTTCCTTCCTTCCTTCCTTCCTTCCTTCCTTCCTTC
>JAKJMR010000399.1:494-10750 GCA_024449315.1 Daboia siamensis
AGAATAGAATAGAATAGAATAGAATAGAATAGAATAGAATAGAATAGAATAGAATAGAATAGAATAACAGAGTTGGAAGGGACCTTGGAAGTCTTCTAGTCCAACCCACCAGTCAAGCAGGAGAACCTATACCATCTCAGACAAGTGACTATCTAGCCTCTTCTCCAGTGATGGAGCACCCACGATTTCTGGAGGCAAGTTGTTCCACTGGTTAATTGTCCTCACTGCCAGTGTGGTCTCACTGGGGTTTTATAAAGCGGTACTAATACCTCGTGTGATCTTGATTCTATCCCTCTGTTTATACAACCCAGGATTGTATTACCTTTTTTGGCTGCTGCTCGACACAGCTGGCTCATAGTTATAGTCAAGTGATCATCCACTAGGTCCATCTCACAGGTCCATCTCACAGTTACTGTCTTTAAGCCAAGTCTCACCCAATCTGCAAGCTGTTCCACTGGTTAATTGTCCTCACTGTCAGGAAGTTTCTCCTTAATTCCAGGTTGCTTCTCTCTTTGATCAGTGTCCAACCATTGTTCCTTGTCCTGCCCTCTGATGCTTTGGTGAATAACATGAACCCCTCTTCTTGGTGGCAGCCCCTCAAATACTGGAACATGCTATCATGTCTCCCCTATTTCTTCTTTTCTTTAGACTAGGCAAGTCCAAGTCCTGCAGCTGTTCTTCATATGTTATAGTCTCTAGGCCTTTGATCATCTTAGTTGCTCTTCTCTGAATTTTTTCCAAGGGCTCAATGTCTTTTTTGTAATATGGTGACCAAAATTGATTGCAATATTCCAGGTGTGGTCTTACTAGGGTTTTATAAAGCGATACTAATACTTTGCGTGATCTTGATTCTATGCCTCTGTTTATACAACCCAGGATTTTGTTAGCTTTTTTGGTTGCTGCTGCACACGGCTGGCTTATAGTCAAGTGATCATCCATTAGAACTCCAAGGTCCATCTCACAGTTACTGTCTTTAAGCCAAGTCTCACCCAATCTGTACTTGTACCTTTGATTTTTCTTGCCTAAATGTAAAACTTTGCTTTTCTCCACACTGAAACTCATTTTGTTGGATAGAGCCCATTGTTTGTTTGTCAAGATCTTTTTGCATCCTGAGTTTGTCTTCTGGAGTGTTGGATACTCCTGCCAGTTTGGTGTCATATGCGAATTTGATGAGTTCCTTTTCAATTCCCTCATCTAAGTCATTGATGAAGATATTGACAAGTCCTGGGCCTAAGACGGAACCTTGTTGTACCCCACTGCTTACTTCTAGAAGGCCTCCGAGCTCCCTTCTAACACTGTTAGTCTATGTTCAATGAATTCAGACTGCAGCATTGATTTTGAGTTAATGGCAGGCTATTCCAATCATTAAAATCCACAGGGTGAGAACCTGAGTCAGTGTGGAGTAGAAACTACTCAATTGAGTGCTGTCATGATTTTATCTAAAGTAGTTAATAACCATCATGTTATTCTGGCTCTTCAATAAACAGAAGTGGAAGAAGAGAAATCCCAGGCACATTATCCCAGCCAAGTTTTCCTTTTATTGGTGATGGATTAGATAGTACATCTTACATTAATGGCCATTTCCAGTTCATCCTGTGCCTTGATTTCAGCTAAAGTCTCATTATTCTTTTTAAACTTCTTATTAATGAGGACATGAAAAGGACAAAGGAATCAGTTCTGAATACAAATGTGTTGGAAGAAGGAGAAAGAGGGAACAAAATAGCTTACCTTATTAAAGCAGAGTAAGTAACGACGGGGTTAAATTGTAGGTCCATCTTAATATTTGGAAAATTGTTCCTAACTGTATCAGCAATTTCTGATGTTGCTTAGCGATCAGTTTCCTGTTTCGGATTTATTTTTTTTTTCCTCAAGGAGAAATCTGCTGTTTCAGGAATATAATAAAACTTAATATTCTACAAATGCTGCACTGGTCAGCATCAATAGATACATCAGCCGTAGCAGCTGTTCTCTCCTTGGATAGCAGTTTTAAATATGAAATTCAATTCTATGATTGCTTAGACCATTCTGGCGGACTTAAAGCTGGTAAAGTGTACGCAAAGACTTTGTGATGTTAGAGCCACCAAAGGTGAGCTGAGCTGTAGTAGGTCAGCAGATAAGAGCAAAGTGCTGTGCCTCTCTGGATAATAATAATAATAATAATAATAATAGTAATAGTAATAATAATAAAATTTATTAATATAAAGAATCAGAACTGTTTCATAGGCACAGGTTAACACTCTGGAAAGCGGCTTTTAAAATCTAGGTTTTAATGACCAATTATAGCTCATGATTGTATATTGTGTCCCTTGTATTAGTGGGCAAATCTCATTGCAGAAATTGGGAGAGGAACTTCTAGAGGAAATGAAAGAAAAAACTGTGCCAGTGAGGAGTTCTCCTCCTATCAGCTTTTTGGGGGACATTTGTGTGTGTGTGTGTGTGTGTGTGTGTGTGTGTGAGTGTCTGTGTGTGTGTGTGTAGGAGTTCCAGTTTTCCAGTGGGAACAGGAGCTGGTTAAGGGTTTATCCTTGTCTACACAGACAAAAATATATGCACACATTTCTGTGGTGTCCAATTTAAAAAGAAAAATGGCTAATGCTGTGGTGTTGAGATGCGGAAACATTGTTGAGGTAATTTTACAGTTTTTCAACACTACAATGAATAGCAACCCTCTGAAGAGGGAGAATGTCCTCTGGCATAATTCCAAGCAAAGGCAAAAAGAAAGATGTTTCTTCAGCTCTGACTCGGCTTTGCTTAGTGACTCTTCAAAGATACAACAACGTTGAAAAAAGCAACTTACGGCCATTTTTTTTTCAGATTTACGAAGCATCCCTGCGAGATCAAAATTCAGACGCTTGGCACGTGGCTCATACGTATGAGGTTTGCAATGATTCCCCTTTTGCAACCTTCTGACAAGCAAAGTCAACGGGGGAAGCTGGGATTACTTCACAGTTGTGTTACCAATTTAAGAACTGCGGCGATTCATTTAAACAACTGCGGCAAGAAAGGTCGTCGAAGGGGGCGAAAATCGCTTAACAGTTGTCTCGCTGGACAACAGGAAATTTAGACTCAATTGTAGTCGTAAGTCGCGAACTACCTGTACGTACTCCTTGTGGTTCATTCGGGGAGAATTCAACTCAATGGGTCTTCTTAGACGATGCAGATCTCATTATAAACATCTGTAGGAGTTTTCTGGGAATTCGTGCACGCGCATGTCTGGTAAATGGACTTTTGTATTTTGTTTCTGGTTGAGGACTCCAGAGAAAGAAAAAAAATGTTAACAAAATAAAAATGCCGGCCGGGAACATGTATATGCAAGGCAGAAAGCATCCTAGTCATACACTTTTCAAGCTGAGACAAGGATACTGCAGTTTTGTTTTGTTTTTCAGGTGTTATGCAAACCTGTCTGTTCATTAGATTTTGACATCAGCTTCAAACTCAACACGAATGGTGAATTTGGTTGATTTTGACCTGTTCTTTGAAATACACTGGTTTGTTGTTGTTGTTGTTGTTTCATTTATTTACATCTCCAAACAGTGATTTTCTTAAAATATATTCTTTCTTTCTTAGAGCATAGCACGCAGAATAGTCGAGTCAGAAGGGACTTTGGAGGTCTTCTAGTCCTAATCTCTGCTCGACTCTAAGAGTCATGGTGGCACAGTGGTTACAATGCAGTACTGCAGGCTCACTCACTGCTCACACCAGGAGTTCGATTCTGACCGGCTCAAGGTTGACTCCACTTTCCATCCTTCCGAGGTCAGTAAAATGAGGACCCAGATTGTTCGGGGCCACAGGCTGACTCTGTAAACCACTTAGAGAGGGTTGTAAAGAAGTATGAAGTGGTTGATAAGTCTAAATGCTATTGTTCTGTCCCAGCCTACATACATCCTTGTTACTTCTCAAGGCAACCCCTCTTTTGACAATAGACTGGAAAAATAAACCCTTTGTTTATTTGAGTTACAGACCTTGTCTACAAACAAAATGGAGCACGAGCCAAAACAGGAAATAACTCACTGGTAAAATAAACAGACCATCATGACTTGACACAGAAGTTCTTTGCAAACAGTTGCCTCCAGCAACCAGCCCTGCCCACATGTTCCCTTTTTGTTACGCAGCCCCCAAAGTGTGGCTTCTCACTGCTTTCTCCTTCTCCCCTGAAGTCGCCCCGTTGCCTCCCTCTGATTTACTCATGTGACCTGTCTATGTTTACGTATGTCTCTGAGGTCTTCCAGCTGTGGTCCATCTGAGTCTGACTCAGCCTCCCAGCACAACTGGCTTTCAGCTTGATCACAAGTGGAGGGGCCAGGTTCTTCCTCACTTTGTAAATCTGGTCACTCATCAGAGCCTTCCTCCGACTCCAATGGCTCCCCAGCCCCCTCCTCCTCCTCCTCCTCCTCCTCCTCCTCCTCCTCTGATTCCCCAGACTCAGCTGCCGGGATCACAGGCTGGTACGAAATCACAACAGTTATTGCTATTGCTATATCTTTTCAAACAAATGGTTCTCCCATTTTTTTTTGAAAGCCTTCAGGGATGGAGCACCCACAACTTCTGAAGGCATGTTGTTCCATTGGGTTAATTGCTCTCACCATTAGGAAATCTCTCCTTAGTTCTTTATTCGATATTGTTTGGCACAATATTTTACCGCAACTTAGAGCTGTAGTCATGATTATGAAGCAAAATCAACAGTTCATTTGTTTCATTATTTCTCCCAATAGTGGCCTTCTCTATTTCCAAAGACTCATGAGTGTTGCTTTCGCATTCCGTTTTTATTTTTTTATTTTTATTTTAAATCAGAAAAGCAAGAGCAACCGGTTCATTTTGCAGAATTATCACATACAACTCTGATTCATCTTCCCCCCCCCCCTCCTTAGCAAGATGGATGTAACAGCACTAGGATATCTTGCAAGGTGGAATCAATCACATTCTCCCAGCATTGCTTAAAAAGGAAGCACCTTGAACGTCATGAACCCTTGTCTTTGGTGCTGCACGCTATTGTCTGATCACAGTTCTTCTAAAATGTTTGATTTCTGGGTTGCTATTTTTCGACATGACTGTCTGCTGTAGATAATCCACCTCTCCTGACAGAAGAGGAATCAAGTTATAAAATTAATGAGGACATTTCCGCTCTAGTCACAAATTGGTCATTCTCCCTTATTACTTAATTCATTCACTGGCTTGACAAAGAAAATGAGAAGCTAGGGGCCGTGCATTTTGTCTTGTATATTCAAGTTTCAGCCAGTTAAAATTTAAATGGTGAACCGAGAGAGCATGTCTTATCCAGGAAGGTTGGTGCTTAGTTGGCAGAACCCACAGTCTCCATATTTACAAATGCAGCTAGTCCTTGTCTGGACATCAGTTGAGTCCAACATTTTTCTGTTGCTAAGTGAGACATTTGTTAAGTGAGTTTTGCCCCATTTTATGACCATTCTTTCCCCCAGTGATTAAGTGAATCACTGCAGTTGTTAAGGTAGCAACATGGTTGAATTGACTTGTAAGCCTCTGATTGGGAATCCTTTATATGAAGGGTCCTTGTTGCTCTCTGAGCTTGGTTGTTTTCTTGCAGACATTTTATTACACAAACTAGATAACATCATAACCCGCTTCATTTTAACCCTGAGCTACAAATATTTTTTTTATTAATCCTTTATATAAGTTTATGTAGACCTCTGGAGCTTTCACATAAATGTTGATTAATATGAACAAGTGCCCCAATTCTTTAAAAAAAAATTCCCCATATACAAATATCTTTTTCTCAGGGGCTTTGATTTTTTATGTCTTAATAAACAAGACCACATGAAGTTCTAGTACTGCTTTACAAAGCCTTAATAAGACCACACATGGAATACTGTGTCCAGTTCTGGTCACCACAATATAAAAAAAAGATATTAAGACTCTGGAAAGAGTGCCGAGAAGAGAAACAAGAATGATTTAGGGACTGGAGACTAAAACATATGAAACATGGCTGCAGGAATTGGGTATGTCTAATTATAGTCAAGGCTATGGTCTTTCCAGTTGCAATGTATGGCAGTGAAAGTTGGACCATAAGAAAGTTTGAGCGCCAAAGAATTGAGGCCTTTGAACTACAGTATGGTGTTGGAAAAGACTCCTGCAAATCCCTTGAACTGCAAGGCGATCAAACCGGTCAGTCCTAGAGAAAATCAATCCTGACTGCTCTTTAGAAGGCCAGATCCTCAAGCTAAAACTCAAATACTTTGGCCACCTAATGAGAAGGAAGGACTCACTGGAGAAGAGCCTCATGCTGGGAAAGATTGAGGGCAATAGAAGAAGGGGACGACAGAGAATGAGGTGGCTGGATGAAGCAGTAGGCATGAGCTTAAATGGACTCCAGAAGATGGTAGAGGATAGAAAGGCCTGGAGGAACGTTGTCCATAGGGTCGGAATGGGTCGGACATGACTTCGCAGCTAACAACAACAATCTAATGAAAAGAAGGACTAGGAGTGATATGAGAGCACTGTTTCAATATTTGAAGGGCTACCACAAAGAAGACGGTGTCAACTTATTTCCCGAAGCATCAGAAGGCAAGACAAGAAACAATGGGTGGAAACTAATTAAGGAGAGAAGCAACCTGGAAACGTTCTGACAATGAGAATAGTTG
Source organism: Daboia siamensis (assembly GCA_024449315.1). Classification (NCBI taxonomy): domain Eukaryota; kingdom Metazoa; phylum Chordata; class Lepidosauria; order Squamata; family Viperidae; genus Daboia; species Daboia siamensis. The sequence continues at coordinate 7,109 of JAKJMR010000399.1, forward strand.
TGGAACAGCTTGCCTTCAAAGGTTGTGGGTGCTTCGTCACTGGAGATTTTTAAGAAGAGATTGGACAACCACTTGTCTGAAATGGTATAGAGTCTCCTGCTTGAACAATGAGTTGGAGTAGAAGACCTCCAAGGCCTATTCCAACTCCATTCTCTTTGATTGAAATTATGGACATCTACTAAGCCCCTTCTCAGTTGGAACAGAAGTTACCTTCTAAAGTTTTCCTAACTTGGTTAATAAAATTGAATGGGTCTTACAAGCAAACTTTTTTTTTTGCATTTTCTCATAGTTAAGTATATGTCACTTTGGGGACTACATCTATCATAGGTTCATACTTTCATCTAATGAATAGCTGCCGACAGTTTCTTAGGCTGTAGATTAAATAATCTAATCTCCATTACTAAGAGAATGACTAATCCCCTTAGTTGTTACACCAAACAGTGTGAAGTTTTACAGGTAATCTTTTCTTTTTGTATCATGTTCTTGGAGAAGATACATAAGAAACCTAAGACAAGCATTTTACGCATTGGGCTTTGGCCAACTGCAAAAGTTCTAACTCGGATATTGGTTCCAATAATTGACCATCTGTTTAGGAAGTGCGAAGATGTCATAGTGTGCTCTTCTGACCCTCATGAATGAAGTTCCATTGATTGAATTCTGCACATCAGCAGGAAGTGACAATAAAAAATCAATCCTAATGATCTTGATATATGGCAAGTGATCTGAAAAAGGCACTTATTCAACTGCTGATCTCCCAACCAGCATCTAAAATGACACACACATGCTCAAACCCGTTTAGTAAGATAAACTGTTTTAAACTTTGGGAAGTGGGCCAAGTGCTTCTTGGACTATTGAACACATCAAGACTATGCATATCTGCTTTGCAGGCTATCCAAAGTTTTCTGATTGTCCAGAGAAAATGCTTATTTGAAAATTATCGTTCTACTGATGTGTCTCTGTGATTGCTTACATGGTTCCAGTGCTTGAATACGTTTTTATTCATACTTCCAGGGGGAAAAAGTCAGATTTTGATTTTTTTGTTAGTTGCAAGTCGTGTTCAACCCATTGTGACCCCATGGGCAATGTTCCTGCAGGCTTTCCTGTCCTCTTCCATCTTCTGGAGTCCATTTAAGCTCACACCTCCTGCTTCAGTGACTCCATCCAGCCACCTCATTCTCTGTCGTCCCCTTCTTCTCTTGCCCTCAATCTTTCCCAGCATTAGGCTCTTCTCCAGTGAGTCCTTCCTTCTCATTAGGTGGCCAAAGTATTTGAGTTTCAACTTCAGGATCTGGCCTTCTAAAGGGTAGTCAGGGTTGATCTCCTCTAGGACTGACCGGTTTGATTGCCTTGCAGTCCAAGGGACTCGCAGGAGTCTTCTCCAACACCACAGTTCAAAGGCCTCCATTCTTTGGCGCTCAGCCTTTCTTATGGTCCAACTTTCACAGCCATACATTGCAAATGGGAAGACCATAGCCTTGACTATATACACTTTTGTTGACAGGGTGATGTCTCTGCTTTTTAGTGGGCTGTCTAGGTTTGCCATAGCTCTCCTCCCCAGGAGCAAGCGTCTTTTAATTTCTTGGCTGCTGTCCCCATCTGCGGTGATCTTGGAGCCCAGGAAAATAAAATCTGTCACTACCTCCATTTCTTCCCCATCTATTTGCCAGGAATTAAGAGGGCCGGATGCCATGATCTTGGTTTTCTTAATGCTGAGTTTCAAGCCAAAAATTTGTATTACACTTAGGGTGCGAAAAGGCAATTGATCACTAGACGGCAGTGAAGTATTAATTTTCTGTATCTTTTTTGTTGTCCCCTCTAGTGCAGGGGTCTCTAACCCCCAGTCTGTGGACTGGGACTGGGTGCAGGAAGCTAAAAACCAGGAGATGTGAACGAGTGAAGCCCCATCAGCGGAATGCAGGCAGCACGCAAAACCACACACACACCCCTCCACTCCACAGAAAAATATCTCTCCATGGAACTGGTCCCTGTTGCCCAAAATGTTGAGGGCTGCTGCCCTAGTGGCTCTCTGTAATTTTACACCCAGATCTGTTCATTGTCATGCTCCGGCGGAGAAGCCCAACGAAGTAAAACGCCAGAGCCCTTGCAATCTCTAATGTAAACATTAGCAAACAGGTATGACGGAAGGCAAGCTAGCTCTGGCAATATGGTGGGAAACAGATAATTAAAACAGTAAAACTTTCCCTCCTGTCTCTGACAGTTTGGGTCATCTTGTCCAATTAATCTTCCAGCAATTGTTATGAGAAGAAACTTGGGTTCGCCAAAAACATCTCCTCAGCGGCTTCGACTCTCATGATGAAAGGGAACATTTGTGGGTCCTAGGTTCTGCCCTTCTGTTCCCCCATAAATGTAGGCAAGCTAGAAGCACTGCAGCAGTTGTAATGACAGTAAATTTTGTAGCTTGGCATTCATTTTAATTATATTAAACTTCTGGTCATCCTTGAACCTTTATTGTGCTGAGAATTCTTCCTTCTGTCATTTTTGTGTGTGTATGTCATATGAGTTTCTACCAGATAAAACTTTGAATGCGTAATCAAATCAAGCAGACATTTTTTCTCCGCTACTTAAAGATGAAAAGATTTTTACAGTACCATCATTTAAGATTTCCTACCATCCTGTTAAAATCTTATTGATCATTAATCTCCTACAGTTCTAGCACACTGAAGGGGCAATCAGAGGAATTAATTATCATTGTTTCCAGAGTGAGTAAATTAAGCCTGATTGCCTGTAAAATCAGCTGTGTGTTGCCCAAATGAAAATGACAACAAGAACTGATTAATTTGTGTCCATGTTTAGGATGCCTATAATAATAGCTATCCTAAATGTGGACACAAATTGTTATAGTGATAAGTTTATATTGTAAGTTATCCAAACCAAACATCCTTTAAAAGACTCACTGGACAGTCAGATGAGCAGAATATAAATTTATGCAATAAATAAAGGCAGTGCTTATTATTTTTGTGGCTTTCCCAGTTTAGACTACTAAATGTTCCCTAATTTGCCACTCACCTTTGAAAAATTTGTTGTTGTTAGCTGCGAAGTCGTGTCCGACCTATCGTGACCCCATGGACAACGTTCCTCCAGGCCTTCCTGTCCTCTACCATCTTCTGGAGTCCATTTAAGCTCATGCCTACTGCTTCAGTGACTCCATCCAGCCACTTCATTCTCTGTCGTCCCCTTCTTCTACTGCCCTCAATCTTTCCCAGCATGAGGCTCTTCTCCAGTGAGTCCTTCCTTCTCATTAGGTGGCCAAAGGATTTGAGTTTTAGCTTGAGGATCTGGCCTTCTAAAGAGCAGTCAGGGTTGATCTCCTCTAGGACTGACCGGTTTGATCGCCTTGCAGTCCAAGGGACTCGCAGGAGTCTTCTCCAGCACCACAGTTCAAACGCTTCAATTCTTTGGCGTTCAGCCTTTTTCAAAAATAGTGGGCAATAATTCACTGACCAGTTTAAGAGGAAGAATGGACAATAATAATTACCAATTATATTCTGATGGTCAATGGTAAACCCTGCCTTTTGGAGCATTTTTCCCTCCATCCCTTGAGGTCAGATTGGCCCCCACCCAGGCAACGCTGCAGATAATAATAATAATAATAATAATAATAATAATAATAATAATAATAAT
>JAKJMR010000399.1:29194-39628 GCA_024449315.1 Daboia siamensis
TTCCTTCCTTCCTTCCTTCCTTCCTTCCTTCCTTCCTTCCTTCCTTCTCTCTTTGTCCCTTCCTTCCCTCCCTTCCTCCCCACTTCCTCTCTCCATGCCCAGGAAGGAACAAGGGAAGGGGGACAGGCAGCCAGCGTGGCTGGTGGCTGGGCTGCCGTTGGCCACGGCTTGAAAGGCCACTGTAAATTGCTGGGCAAGAGCCTCACAGCATTAAGAGCAGAGTGACAGGAAGATATTTGTAATGAGGGAGGGGAAAATGCATCTATGCATATATTAGACTTTTAGACCATTACGATGCAACTTTTAATTATGTAGAAAAGCAAACATTTTTAATACAAAGTCATCATCAAACATATTGGGCCTTGGTGGAGCAGAGGGCTAATAATGCCTCCTTAAGTAACACCAGCTGCCTGCAATTAGTGCAGGTTCGAGTCCCACCAGGCTCAAGGTTGACTCAGCCTTCCATCCTTCCGAGGTAGGTAAAATGAGGACCCAGATTGTTGGGGGCAATAAGCTGACTTGGTAATAATGCCGCTTGGGGCGGGGGGGCGAAAGCTCTAACAAGCAGGCATATACATAGAATGAAGGCTACTGCTAAGCTTGTAAGCCGCCCTGAGTCTTCAGAGAAGGGCGGGATATAAATGTAATAAAAATAAAATAAATAAATAAATATTTAAAATTACCTTAAAGGAGGAGATGAAGAATTTTTTTTGAAGTGGATACATTTACTAATTAAACTGACTTTACAGTTACTTCTCATTGCTAAGAGAATGGATCCAATTACCAGAATTAGCCAGGTAGATTGAAATAGAAAAGTAACTGGCCATAACAGTATTTCTTTTATACTTTTTTTAATGGCATAGTACATCCAGGGCTTTTTTTGTCATAGAACACTCAGAATGGAGTTCCGGCATCTTTTTTGGATGGAACTTTGTAAGGTAGGAAAGGTGCGTTGTATGACATGTGAGAGTTCCGGCACCTTTTTCTTTTTTTAAAAAAAAAGCACTGAGTACATCCTAAATATAATTAAATTAACTGGTGCTGTTCCTCCATGCATAAATAGCTTAGTTACCAAAGGTCGAACTTTCTTATACCAAGTGTTTCCTCAGGTTGTCCTTGTTCAGCAACTGCTGCGTTTAGTGACTGTTCACAGCTATGACCATCATGAAAATGTAATTTTATGGTTAGAACATAGATCTTTTCATAAATGCAAGGACTAATCACAACTTTATGATTCAATCTTGCATTTACAGGTTTCACAGGTCTGTAAAGCAAAGAAAAGTTGAACTAAAATCTGTCAGTGGAGATTTTCAGTCATCCAGATCATGGTTGTCCCAAAAGTGCTTTTTCAGGAGGCAACTGGACTTTTCTTTTCTTTTCTTTTTCTTTGAAGACATTTCGCTTCTCATCCAAGAAGTTTCTTCACCTCTGACTGGATGGTGGGGAATGGAAGGATTTATACTCCATGCAGACAGCTGGTCATTTGCCTTCTTTTATAGGGTCATTGAGGCCACTTGGAAGTTTATCTTTGTCCTCAGGGTCACCTGAGTGGTGCAAATGGGTGTGGAGCCTTCTTGGAACTGCTGAAAGTACTGTGTTGTAGGCTGGAGATAGATGGTCACATATCCTTCCCTCTCTGTTGAGAGAAGCTTGTTCAGTTTTGACATAGATGGCCTCTTTGACCCCTCTTTCAATCCATTTGGTCCTCTCTGTCCAGAATGTGGACTTTGCTGTCTTCAAAAGAGTGGCCTTTGTCTTTTAAATGAAGATGGACTGCTGAATCTTGTCCTGATGGGTTTGTTCTCCTATGTCCATGTGGCAAACCTATTGTTCTGTACCAGCCTACTATCGGCCTTGCAGAAAAGGCAGGGACAACCCCTTTACAAAAAGGCAAGAGGCTGGAACTAAGCCTGCCAAATTTATTGACATAAAACAGAGCAAAACAAAACACGAACCATGAAACAGGAGCTATTCAAACAGTTGCCTTCAGCAAACCAGCCCCCCCCACACACATTCCCCTTTTAAACAGTTCAAGGTGTGGCTTCTCTGTGCCTCCTTCCGAGGTGCCCCATTGCCTTCCTCTGTTTACTCCTGATTGACTGCCTCCTGCGTCGGGCGTCCTTGAACAGGGCCAGCTGTGGGTCATCTTCATCCACACTGTCAGGCTCACACAGCTGGGTCTGCGTAGTGACCAGATGGGAGGGGCCTGGTTGAGGGCTCTGTGAAGCCTCCAGGCTGTTCTCTGCAGGCTCTCCAACACCCCCCTCCTCCTCCTCCTCTGAATCGTCTGACCCAACTGCCGAACCCACAAGCTGACCCTGAATTGCAACACCTATGGCACGCGTGCCACAGGTGGCACGCAGAGCTCTCTGTGGGCATGTGCGCTGTCACCCCAGTCTTAGGCCTTCAGCTGGGTTTTATAAAACCTTTTTGCTTTAGGCCTCCACCTCCGTGTGCAAAAAAAAAAAAGGTTCAATCAGTCAATCAATCAATTTCAACTTCTCACGGGGAAAAAAAGAAAGATCTCACAAAGTTGGAATTGATTGAACTTTTTAGTCCCACCCAGTCTGCCATTACCACCGCAGCCACGTCCACCCAATGGGTCACACCCACCCAATGGGCCATGCCCACCCGGCACCCGACGATACATAAGTGGGTTTTGGGTTGCAATTTGGGCACTCGGTCACCATCACTGTCCTATGTTATGCCATACATTGAACTAAGATCATAAGCACAGTTGCAGTTTCTCTTGGCAATCATTTAACTAAACAACTACGTTGCCAGCCCTAATTGTGGACATTCATCAGTGAGGACTATCTGATCTTACTCTTAACAGTCAGTTATAAAAACAGCAATGCAGTTTAAAGCTTTTCAACTATTTCCCGCTGACTAGTTTTTATTCCCTAAAACTCCAACAAACGTTTATGTCATCAACTCAGAGAACATTTGTTACTGGGGCCAATTTAAAAAATAATGCAATGTAGGAACAGCATAAAGTCAGAACTTAATGTATTAACTGACTTAATTGTATTACCAATGTATTTTCCCATAAGAGTATTAACAAATTTCTATGGGAGCCAGATTAGCTTTGTCTTGGAGTCCTGTCACGGAACATTTGTTCCAATTATTCTTAAAAAGAACAAAATGTCGTTTGAGTTTTCTAAGAGGACTAGGTAAAAAAAAAAATAGACCAAGAACTGTACCCATGGCAGTTAAAGGAATTCACTTTCTAACTCATGTGTGGCAGTCTCAGATTAGGGGACCAACTAATCAGATCTTTCTTTTTTTTTATTTTCAAAATTCATAAGAATTTTGCTTTGTAGGGAACAAAAGAAACAAATATCCGCTATGTAGTCTATTTTACCAGAAGGGTCGTCCATGCCAAAGTAAGTATATCTATCAACTTATTTAATAAGGAAATTAGAGAAAGAGTCCAAGAAGGAGGAGAAAAAGAGAGAGAGGAAGCCGAATTACAGAATAACAGTGTTGGAAGGGACCCTGGAGGTCTTCTAGTCCAATGTCCTGCTCAAGCAGGAAACCCTAGGTATGTCAAACTGCTGGCCCGTGGGCCGGATGCGTCATCCCAAAACCACACCCACCCCATTGCCAGCAATGGGGAAAAAGTCGTGATACATCACGCGACATCACGTGATGTCGATACCATTTGAGGCAAATGGCTGTGCAACCTCTTCTTAAAAACCTCCAGTGATTGGAACACCCACAACGTTTGAAGGCAAACCATCCCACTCATTAATTTTTCTCTGTCAGGAAATTGTTCACTGGAAATTTATCCTTAGTTCTAGGCTGGATTTCTCTTTGATAAGTTTCCATCCTTCACTCTTTCTCTTGCCCTCATGTTCTTTGGATAATAGGCTGTCCTCAAAGCACCTGAGGTTACCAACAAGGTGGTGATGATCATGGACTGTATCTGGGATCACATTTCATTTCAAAGAAGAAAAGGATTTAGATATTAGGAAATAATTCAGCAGAATCAAAATCTCTCTTATATCTAAGTGTCCAACAGAAAGACAGACAATTATTAAACAACAAAGGAAAGATTCAAATGGTATTTATGCAGATTATTTTTAACAAGGGGGTAATTAGCATTTAAGCTTTTATTTCCTCTTCTACTTGAATCATTCAAGAACAATTCAAATCTGTTTACATCTTATCTCTAGCTCTATGGTGGTCAACCTATGGCACGCATGCCACAGGTGGCACGCAGAGCCCTCTCTGTGGGCATGTACGCCGTCGCCCCAGCCTCCTAGGCCTTCAGCTAGGTTTTATAAAACCTTTTCACTTTAGGCCTCTGTCACCATACGCAAAAAAAAGAGTTCAATTTCAACTTCTTGTGGGGAAAAAAAGATCTCACAAAGTTGGCATTGATTAAACTTTTTAGTCCCATGCAGTCTGCCATTACCAACACAGCCACACCCATCCAATAGGCCACACTCACCCAATGGGCCATGCCCACCTGTCACCCAATGATAAATAAGTGGGTTTAGGGTTGCAGTTTGGGCACTCGGTCTCTAAAAGTTTCGCCATCACTGCTCTAGCTAGAAAATCTATTTCTTGTCATTTTGGCATATGCTGTTTGGAATGATGGTCTTCATGACTGAAGTCCCACCACATTAAGAAAAAAAAAAGTCCATTTTTTTCTGATAAGGACATAAATACATTTAAAGAAATTCTGCCAATATATATGCACCCAGTAAGAATGTTAATGTCTTCCGTTGCTACACCTAAATTCAGCTGATTGAAAGCCACTGGTTTAGGATAAGACCAGTGGCTTATTATGTATCCAATGAACAATTTGTCAGTTTTACTTGGCTTTAGAAGTTTTTAAAGCACTGCTGTATTCACACCTTTTCAAGGCTGCTCAGGAGTGTAGCTTGATAATTCTGTTTAAAAAGGTGATATAGTACAATTGGCATAACTAGATGGGAAAGACTCTATGCTGATCACAAAATGGGCATCAGAGATGGTACACCTGTAACATGTTTTCTTTTCAATATATATTTCAGGATGAGAGCTGATCATAGCCAGATACTGTTCATACATATAATTCTGTCAATCTGTGTCAACAATTCCAAGTGGCAGAGCAGCCATTTCTAATTAGCTCTTTCGCTGTAACTTAATGGGATGATTAAGAACAGGACAATCAGATGTAATTGATATTTGACAGTAGAGCCTTTTTTTCCCCGCATAGGGGAATAGGACCCATCTTTCTACAGAATGAGGATTTGGCATTTCAAGGTGTCTGTTTATTCAGATTCATAAATAGTCGATCCAAAATTTGCAGAAAGGGGAAACCTGCTGATGGTTAGTTAACAATCTTTACTAAAATGGCTGGATTTTTTTTTAATGAAACAACTCCGAGATTTCTTTAAAAATAATCCATCTAGGATCCAGCTGCTGCTTTTATTGCATGTTGAGATTCATTTTAAAAAAAACCTTTCATTTTTGTAATTGCATCTGGGATTAGGGAGCTGGGATGTTCCTCATGAGAAATTTCACACATGATGGGGAAGTTCTTTGAGGGCCAGTGGATCAATTTTTCTGCTCAGGATTCCTTTGCAGCTCTTCCAAGTATCCTTCAAATAATGTGACCTCCATAAACCATCCAAGTGTTTCTCTCTTGGCCTAACACGGAGGGTGAGAATATTACTGAATCTTTATCTTACTGTCTGTTCGTCCCCTTTCTTGACTTGAGGAGCAGTTCTCACCTTCATTTCAAATTTTGCCATCGGCAGCATTTCAGTGGGGGCATCTTTGGAGACCTGGCCAGGATCCTGAAATATTATGAGAGGTTTGCTTTCTACTGCCTTGAAATGTGATTGAGCAAAAAGGGTTGGTATTCTGGCATCGCAGCAGGGTTTATGATTAAACAGCCAAGATAGAATCAGCTGGATGTTGGCCTGCTCTCATGATCTGCTTTCCTTTGTGAAGGCACCATTAATCAAAATATGTTGTTCCCCTGTGCTGTGAATACATGAATTTTTTAAGGACAGCTTATGAAAAGGGAACCATGGAAGCTAATGGCCATTTAATCTCCAACAACCTGTACACCACTCCTATCTTCTTGGGTCCTCTGTAACCCCTTGAAGTTCCTTTTTCCCTTATCTGCTGTATGGGCTTTTCAAGTGACTCTGAGGCATTGTTTACCTTAAAAGTCCTTTATTTAGCCTAATACACCAGCAAATGCTTGCTCGAAAGAAGCTGGAATCTGAAATCTCCGCCCCCACCCCCCCTTGCACAATATATTAAAACACAATTCTCCACCTTTCTAATTTTGTCATTCATCATATTCTCCAATTAATTTAAAGAATCTGTTTCCCTTCCGTTAGAAGACCGCCAAAGCCTTATCTTCTTAGTTAGAGATAGCCTTGAAAAATGCAATCCTACTCATCCCCCCTCCTAACCTTAAACTAAAACAATACACAAGTCTTAAAGCAATACACAAGTTTAACATACGAAATAGCTACTTCTTCATCTCTTGTCAAGCAATAACATTCGATGTTAGCAGCATTGACATCTGCATGAAAGGATTCTTTGCAGAGAGCCCTTAAAACTATTACATTTGTCCTATGTTATTGCCACTTATAAAGCTTCACAGAGCAAAATTAGGATATTTGTAAGACTGTCTACATCTGAGCTGGAAAGAATTTATGGGATAAGTAGTTCGGTCCTAATGAAGTATAGAGGCAAGTGCAATTTTCTGTAGCTGCACCTGATTGTGTCATATCTGGTTGTTTCAAATGTTTCAGATCCACTGATGGCCAACACAAAACCATTTTAATGGCCAAATGTACCTATTTGTAGAAGAGTCTTTTTACAATCACTCATTGATCACCTTTTTCTTGGACTACTGCACTATGATGTATAGGTGGTTGTCCTTGAAGGCTATTTGGAAGAAAAAACTAGTTCAAAAAGTGTGGGGGGAAAGTAGTTATGATTACATCTTGGTACATCCATACTGTATAATATGGTAGAAGGAAGATACATAGAGGAAGATTCTTTCATGTACTGCTTATCAATCATCTGTTCCAGGATGGTCTACAACATTCCTCCCAGATCTGGAGGATCCTCACCCTGTTGGCTTTCTGTAAATCTTTCAAAACTGGTATCAAGGTTGAATTGCTAAAGATGCTTGCTAACCTCTGTAGCTGCTCAACTTGCCATAGAAACAGGGGAAGGGGATTCTGGGAAAGAAATGGAAGTTTCAAGAAGCCATCCATTGACTGTGGTCAACCAAGGTCATCCAAAGCAGGTGTCTGGCAGAGAAGTGGACCGTTCCTATAACAATTACAAAGAATGTGATTGGGCAATGTGAACACATGCTGGGTGGGGGTTATGAGAAACTATTGGTAACTAACCAGAATTTTGCACAGGACAAGTGGAATTGACTTTACTTCTTCAGTGCTGGGATGTGTATTCAATAAAAAATTATCTCTTATGGCACCTCAAGGATGTAGAGTTTCTTTAATGTTGAATTCGCCCAGCTGGAAGGTTGACAACTTGGTTCTTCTCTTGATTACTGGGCCACTGGTTCAGATGTAATTTTTTATTTATTTATTTGGTCAGTGATGAGCAAGCTTACAAGAACAGTAACAAAGTGAAATAAATTGATGCAGCATAAACCAAAACTCAAATCACATAATATTATATTCACATCTCTGTTATCGTATTAATAAATTAAGCAGCTAAGTAATGATAAATTATAATTTTTTAAAAAAACACGATCATGTGAGAATGATTGTGATTGGCCCCAGATTCTTCAAGGTATGTGTTTGTGTGTGAGAGTGTGTGTGTTTATTACCTGGGTTTTTTTTTTTTTAACCTGCCCACAGTCACAATTTGTGCATTGGACAGCTATATAAATTGCTTAAACTAATATATAAATAAAACCATACATCGCTGCTGAAGATGCAGTTTGTTATTTTAATTCATTATGCCTTGCTGCAACCAAATGGTACATTATATACTCTCAAAAAGGCTGTTTTATTGCTGCTATTTTTTGGCTGTTGCCTTCTGGGATATTATAAGCTTCTCAGTACTACAAATCCATTGGAAAGACTGAGGCATTATGGTTTCATGTAGTAACCTCTGTGCGTGTGTGTGTGTGTGTATGTACAGTATATATGTATTTTTTGTGTGTGTGTGTATACATATACATATATATAATCAGTCACACACATAGACACACACAGACACACAGACAGACAGACACAGACAGACAGACACACACACACGCACAGACACACACAGACACAGAGACACACACACAGAGAGACACAGAGACAGAGACACAGACACAGACACACACACACACACACACACACACACACACACACACACACACACATATATATAATCCAGAGTACAGAGCGAGCACCTGTTACTCGTCCCGGCTTCTGCCAACCTAGCAGTTTGAAAGCAAGTAAAAATGCAAGTAGAAAAATAGGGACCACTACAGTGGGAAGGTAACAGCGTTCCGTGCGCCTCTGGCGTCTAGTCATGCTGGCCACATGACCACGGAGACGTCCTCGAACAAGTGCTGGCTCTTCGGCTTTGAAACGGAGATGATCACCGGCCCCTAGAGTCAGAAACGACTAGCACGCATGTGCAGGGGAACCTTTACCTTTACCTTTTATATATATAGAATCCCGAGTGCCGCATAACAGAGTGAGCGCCTGTTACTCGTCCCAGCTTCTGCCAACCTAGCAGTTTGAAAGCACGTAAAAATGCAAGTAGAAAAATAGGGACCACTATGGTGGGAAGGTAACAGCGTTCCATGCGCCTTTGGCATCTAGTCATGCCGGCCACATGACCATGGAGATGTCCTCGGACAAGCGCTGGCTCTTCGGCTTTGAAACGGAGATGAGCACCGGCCCTGGAGTTGGAAACGACTAGCACGCATGTGCGGGGGAACCTTTACCTTTACCTTTTATATATATAGAATCCCGAGTGCCGCGTAACAGAGTGAGCGCCTGTTACTCGTCCCAGCTTCTGCCAACCTAGCAGTTCGAAAGCACGTAAAAATGCAAGTAGAAAAATATGGACCACTATGGTGGGAAGGTAACAGCGTTCCATGCGCCTTTGGCATCTAGTCATGCCGGCCACATGACCATGGAGATGTCCTCAGACAAGCGCTGGCTCTTCGGCTTTGAAATGGAGATGAGCACCGGCCCCTAGAGTCGGAAACGACTAGCAAGCATGTGCGAGCTATTGCAAGGTTCTTTGCTCTCATCAGTCAGCCACACCCTTCGTACCTGGGCTGATTTGCCCATATTTGGGTCGATGAGGTGCTCAAAACACTCAACACACACACACATATGTATATGTGTATATGTGTGTGTATATATATATGTGTGTGTGTATACACACACACACTGTAATTTGCCACGTGAATGGATTAATCATAGGATTCAACTCTCCAACTTTTATTTACGTTCTACATTGTTTGCTGAAACTTATAATTATGCTCTTAAATCTCAATATTGTAACACGCTCCAATTGCTTTATGATAAGTCAAATTTAGGAGGGAGCTGTTTCCTTTCCATGTGTTTACTCAGCCTGGAAAGTACCTTGCCAACAGTAGAATACAAAAGATTTCTCTGTCTATTGTGTAAAAATATCCACCAGGAAGAAAAAGGGCTTCTTTTCCCATTGGCTTATTTATAGTTTAGGATTTAATTTTAGGATATGTTCAGAGAGGTTGAGCTACCAGTCAGTTTTGTCGCAAAAGTCCAAGTACAGTTGTCCATTTTTCAGTGCTCTTCCTATTACAAAATGAAAAGTTATAACTCGTTACTGAAATGGGCGTGTATGAATGTCTGTAGGTACATATAGCAAGCGCCATTTAAGTTTCTAAGTGATGGTATCTTTGCAAATCAACAAATTACTTCTGATGATTGACGTGCCTGGAGGAAATCAAAACATTTCTGACAGGTGTGAAGGAGCTTCCAACTTAGCGAGAGGGATTAAAATTAAAAACAAGAGGCAGAGCTGGGATTTATTTATTTTATTTTTTATTTTTTTATTTTTTATTACATTTATATCCCGCCCTTCTCCGAAGACTCAGGGCGGCTTACAAGCTTAGCAGTAGGATGAGCCTTCAGTGTGAAAATGCTGGGAAGAGGGTTTCTACGGCTTGTATGGGAATGGCAAAAACATGCAGAAGACGAAAACAGAATCATCTCTTCCTCCTCCTCTTCCTCCTCCTTTCCCCTTCTCTTTGCCTTCTTCCTCCCCTCCTCCTCCTTTCCCCTGCTCCTCCTCCTCTCTCTTCCTCCTCCCTGTTGCATTAACAAAGGGATAAAATGAAGATCACGTGACATGTTAGTACTGCTTTATAATGCCTTGGTAAGGAATAGTGCATCTAGTTTATATGTGTGTGTGTGTGTGTGTGTGTGTGTGTGTGTGTGTGTGTGT
>JAKJMR010000399.1:50815-67739 GCA_024449315.1 Daboia siamensis
GGAAGGAAGGAAGGAAGGAAGGAAGGAAGGAAGGAAGGAAGGAAGGAAGGAAGGAAGGAATGAAATAGGAATTTTAAAAGAATCCTCTGGATGGGGTATAATTTGCCTTGGTGGAGCAGTGGGCTAATGCCTCCTTAAGTAACACCAGCTGCCTGCAATTAGTGCAGGTTCGAGTCCCACCAGGCTCAAGGTTGACTCAGCCTTCCATCCTTCCCAGGTAGGTAAAATGAGGACCCAGATTGTTGGGGGCAATAAGCTGACTTTGCAATAATGCCGCTGGGGGTGTGTGTGAAAGCCCTAACAAGCAGGCATATACATAGAATGAAGGCTACTGCTAAGCTTGTAAGCTGCCCTGAGTCTTCGGAGAAGGGCGGGATATAAATGGAATTAAAATAAAAAAAATAAAAAAATAAAAATTTATGTGCCAGTGGTTGATCCCTCTATTACCAAGTTGGAAGGGACCTTGGAGGTCATCTAGTCCAGGGGTAGGCAAACTTGGCTCTTTTATCCAACTCAGGCAGGAAACCCTATACCATTCCAGACAAATGGCTGGCCAGTCTCTTCTTAAAAACTTCCAGTGTTGGAGCATTCACAACTTCTGGAAGCAGGTTGTTCCAACGGGTTAATTGTTCTCACTGTCAGGAAGTTTCTCCTTAGTTCCAGGTTGCTTCTCTCCTTGATTAGTTTCCATCCGTTGTTTCTTGTCCTTCCTTTGGGCGCGTTGGAGATGATGATGAAGGTACTAGCATGCTATGAGCTATGTGGTTTTACTCCCAGAAGTTTAATCCATACATGATAGAGGTCAAACTACTGTAACTATGGTCTGTTGGAGCAGGATCAACACTAGCCAAGGAGTGTTAAATTCAGTCCAAGCTACAAAGCCAAAATATATTGGAATGATCTCAATTCAATTTCAAGGCTAGCTAATCAATATTATGGTGATTCAAATTTATGCTCAAACCACAGAGGCAGAAGAAGTGAAATAGTCCAAGTACACTTTGTTGATACAACATCCAACAAGATGTTATGCTAATGGTGGGAATTAAAATAGTGGGAAAATAATGGGAAAAATCTTGCCTGGATATAGCAAATAAAGCATGAGATAGACTAATAAAATTCTGCCAAGCAAATTCCCTATTTACAGAAAATGTTTTTTCTGTACAGCCTAAAAT
The DNA here is from genome assembly GCA_024449315.1 of Daboia siamensis. NCBI lineage: Eukaryota > Metazoa > Chordata > Lepidosauria > Squamata > Viperidae > Daboia > Daboia siamensis. The sequence goes on from JAKJMR010000399.1 coordinate 51,988, forward strand.
TGATTGTACATATGGACATCACTGGCTGGATAACGCTGAAATCAAGTTAGCTCTGTGTTCTGCAAGCAAAAAGGAAGACGCTTTATTCAATCAGCCAAAACATGACCTGGGGCTGACTACTGCTCAGTTCATTAACTTCTTCTGGCAAAACGTAACTAAAGAAATCAAATAATCAGATCAATTAGCTATGATCTCAGCAATACTACGCTTATCAAATGATAAATTGACAAACGGATCTATCAAACGTTTGTAAATGGCAGCTTGACTTTACGCCGCCGACTGCAAAACAAGCAAATAAACATTGTCCCCTTTATTTGAAAGTCTCAAGGGTGCTTTTTCAGGAGGCAACAGGATTTTTCTGTTTTTCTTTGAAGACGTTTTACTTCTCACCCAGGAAGCTTCTTCAGCTCTGATTGGATGGTGGGAAGTCTCCAGTCAGAGTGGAAGAGAAGTGAAAGGACTTCAAAGAAAAAATAAGAAACTCCAGTTGCCTCCTGAAAAAATACACCTTTGGGATAACCATGATCTGGATGACTGAGAAGCTCTACAGACTTTCATTTGAAACCACCTCCATGACTTCTGGGATCTTGACTGGAACCTGGATGATGTCAGGTGTAAGAAACCAGGAGACAGGATAGAGTCCAAAATCTCTATGAGTTTATTCCCTGCAACCTACACACAAGATCAAGGCAAATTGGCACCAGTGAAGAGTCAACAGATTTCAAGCGGGGGCGGGGGGGGGGCTGGACTTGGACCTCTTATGGGGGCACAGAGACACATTTCACCCTTCCCTCAGGCTCAGCTTGGTCATCTCCTACAGATTATCTTAGGACCCAATTTTAATATCCAAATGTTGGTTGCCCATATTGGTCACATGACTTCACTTTTGGCTCTTGGCAACTGGCCTACATTTATGGCCATTTATGGTACCTTGTGGTTTATGTGATCATGATTTATGACGATTTGGCCAGAAACCAGCATTTTATTTCTAGTTTCCAGCTGTTCTTGTTGCTTTTCAAAGAAGACCCATAGAGAACAATGGATTTGCTTAAGAGTTATGATGTACATTTAACTCGTGTGTCAAAGGTTGTAAAAAAAAAAAAAAAAATCAGGTCCGGTCACACTGAAACCCAATTTAAAATCACAGCTTATAACCATAATTGTCAGGCTCAATTACAGTTGCAATTACAGTTGTAGAGGAATGCCTATACAAAGTCTAACAATGTTTGATGATGAAGATGAAGGCCACAACCCCAGCCATTCCAGCTACGGTAGATTACATCATGCAACTCCGATCATCAATTCACAACACACTGCAGAGCCCATCCAGGAAGCTCATTTGATTGCTTCCTCCAGACTCCCAATCAATGCAAATTAATTTTGAGCAGGGAATTAAAATCACCTGTAATTTATGCTTACTGTGAAACCATTTCCGCACATAACTGTACAGCGGTAGCCTTATTTGCACTTAATTTCAGGAAATGGTTGCTTTTGAAAGCAGGCCTCTGGCGAGATGCATTAAGAAGATTGTCACCCTTAATTTTATCTAGGTAGTATATATTATGACTTATAAATTCTAATATAGTTGGAAAATAATTGAACTTTATCACTATTTCTGAAGAAGGAGGGAGGGATGGAGGGATGGACGGAGGAGAGAGGAAGGGCAGGAAGAGGAGAGGAGAAGGAGGGAGGAAATATCTGTAAGGAAAGGAAAAGGGAAAGTTTGATTAATCTTCAATCAAGTGTTTTTGTGTAAATAACTTCAGCCTTTTAGATATTTCAAATAAGAGAAAAATGCTCAAGTTCTTGTAACTTTTTCTTAAAAAAAATATATGAGTGAATATGTAAACATCTCCATAGCTTTAAATGGGGGAACAGTGCCATTTTAAAATAATTTTCACTGATTTTCATTTTAACTATTTGCATCCTCTATTCAAAATCCTCTCTCTCTCTCTCTCTCTCTCTCTCTCTCTCTCCTTTGTCCATGTCCTTCAAATAATTTTTGCTTGGACTTTTGTACCACATACTAATGTGCCAATGTGTGTGCATTCCCTCACACCTATTCTCGTTGTTGCATTGTCACATTCTGATGAGTATGGTTTTGCTTTTACTACATAGGTGTAGAACATTTATTTTGTTTTGCCTAGGTCCGTGGTGGCGAACCTATGGCACGGGTGCCGCAGGTGGCACGCAGAGCCCTCTCTGTGGGCACGTGCGTCGTTGCCCCACTCCTAGGCCTTCAGCTGGGTTTTATAAAACCTTTTTGCTTTAGGCTTCCACCGTGTGCAGAAGAAAAAAAAAACAAGGTTCAATCAATCAATTTCAACTTCTCGTGGGGGAAAAATAAAAGATCTTGCAAAGTTGGAATTGATTGATTGAACTTTTTAATCCTGCCCAGTCTGCCGTTACCAACACAGCCACACCTACCCAATGGGCCATGCCCACCCAAATGGCCACACCCAGCCAATGGGCCACACCTACCTGGCACCCGACGATACATAAATGAGTTTTGGGTTGCAGTTTGGGCACTCACTGGCCTAGGTGATAAATATTGGGGGACAATGGAGATAAAGGAAAGGCTGAGGTCAGGGTGCTGTTTATTGTATGTGTGATACCTGAATAGGGCGAACACCTTCCTAATCAACTGCATTCGTTTAGAAGATTTGATTCATGACAATCTCTTTGAAGTGCATTTTGAAACATTTCTCCTTGGAGGTACATTCAACTCTTTTAATATCTTTCAGATAGTTTAGAAACAGATTACTTCTTTTCAAGTTCTCCTTTTTATCAAAGAAAGTAGACCAGAGACCAGAGTTCTTTGGTGATTTTCCTATTTAACACCACTGTGTGAAAGTCTCCAGAATATATTAAAAAAAAAAGAAACAAAGAAAAAGTGATCCAGAGAAGAAGGTCAAAGCTGAACAAATATATTTGTTGTCCCTCTTCAACCAAGCTAAAAGGATAACAGGGCTACACAATTAAACAGAATAAATTATGCAGGAAAGAAAGATAATTGCATTGAGAACTGAGTTAATATTCCGTCTGGTTTTCCTGTTTGTTAATGCAAGTACTATAATTGGTAAAAGAATGTGGCTAGTATTCTTCCATCACTAATTACAAAATAAATATCTTTAGCTTGTTTCTTTGATTTGCTACTTATTCTGTACTCGAAGAAAGCCACAGATTTGTTAGAATTGCATCAAAGTTACAATGAGAATCTGCTCTCTTTTTTGTGGAATTGAAATTGCTTCCAGATTCAGTCAATCAATCTTAATTCAGCCATCAAGCAGGAGATAAAATAGAAAAATCACAACGGATTATGCTAAAGAAAGGGGTGGTGGTGAAGGAATTGTTCCAAAATATCTAAATAGGATGAGAAGAAATATTACGTGTACTGTAAAAGCTACAGAACAGTACTTAACTCTGGTCGAGGAAATAAAATCAGATTAATCCAATAATAACAGTCAACCCCCCCCCCCCAGAAAATTTAGTAAATTTATTATTTAGATAATAATTGCTGGCAAGGACCTGCATAGAGGGGCCAATACAAAATAACATGTTATGCTGAGCCGCATATAAATTTTATAAATAAATGAAACATGTTCAGCATTTCAATTATTCTTCCATTGCATGGATACAGATTCTGTTCAAAGGGGGATATTTTGGGATCTTGTTTCAGTAATAGCTAGTGGGAAGACATTGACCCTGCTTAGATAAATCCTTCCTGACTTTTGGGATCATTATGCAATTAAGATATCTAGCTCAAAAATGTGTTTTTCCTACCCCCTTTGGTAGAGATGGAAAGTCTTCTTGTAGCTCTAAATGCTTACTGATTAATAATTCTGAATTTCATATTTTGCATATCCCCAAACTTGACTTTGAGTAATTTCAGGTAGAGGAGAGAGATCCATCTCTTAGCCTTATCTGTGGTAGTGCCAAATATAATCTTTGATAAAGAATGCTTTAAATACATCGGGGAATGTCATTATTCTTTTTGCAAGCAATTTAAGCCAACTGGAGTGAGGTTTATCTTCGTTCCACCGATTGGAAACCAAATGCTTAATTTCCTAGCGTGTATTTAGTGGGATTTATTACAAATATTCTACCTGTACTTCTAATGTAATTTAGTTTGGCTATCCTTAAGGATGAGAAAACGTTGGTTCTATTCAGTGCTTTTTTTGTAAAAGAAAAAGGTGCCGGAACTCACACACGTCATACAACCCGCCTTGCCTACCCTACAAGGTTCCATCCAAAAAAGGTGCCGGAACTCCGTTCTGAGCGTTCTATGAGAAAAAAAAGCTCTGGTTCTATTTCAAATGGACTGAACTGTAGCTTGTAGAGCAAATTAAACTCTGGGGATGCATAGGCACCAAGATGAAAAGGCTAAATGGTTAATGAAGGCAGAAAAAATAGCATTTGAAGGTCTTATGCTGCACTTCTGAATTTTTTATTTTATTGTATTTATCAAATTCACGGGCCGCCCATCTTACCACAGGGTGATTTTTGAGAGATGAAAGGTAGAGCGAGTTGCAAGAAATCTTTTCTAGCTGTCTCGAGACAATCCTTCAAATTTCAAAATCTATTTAGATGTATTTAGATGGTGAACAGAGAATACAGCTTCTTCTTCAGACATAGCGCTGAATTACAGATTATTTCACACAGTGGGAAGAGCACCCTGACTAAAAACCATGAAAGTTAGTAAAATTCTAGCATTGAAAAAAGGCACCAAAGGTTTTTCCAAATCCAGTTTTATTCATTTTAACAATCTTTCATGCTTATCTTCTTTTAGCGTTGCACATCTTACTGTTAAATAGATTACCAAGTACTTAACTTTTTTTAACTATTTGCAAACTTGTCTTTTTTGAAAGTTGGCTTTTCTGTTTATCTGTTAAGTACTTTGTCAATGTTGTTGTTGTTAGCTGCGAAGTCATGTCCGACCCATCGCGACCCTATGGACAACGTTCCTCCAGGCCTTCCTGTCCTCTACCATCTTCTGGAGTCCATCTAAGCTCACGCCTACTGCTTCAGTGACTCCATCCAGCCACCTCATTCTCTGTCGTCCCCTTCTTCACTTGCCCGCAATCTTTCCCAGCATGAGGCTCTTCTCCAGTGAGTCCTTCCTTCTCATTAGGTGGCCAAAGTATTTGAGTTTTAGCTTTAGGATCTGGCTTTCTAAAGAGCAGTCAGGATTGATCTCCTCTAGGACTGACCGGTTTGATCGCCTTGCAGTCCAAGGGACTCGCAGGAGTCTTCTCCAGCACCGTAGTTCAAAGGCCTCAATTCTTTGGCGCTCAGCCTTTCTTATGGTCCAACTTTCACTGCCATACATTGCAACTGGGAAGACCATAGCTTTGACTATACGTACTTTTGTTGACAGGGTGATGTCTCTGCTTTTTAGTGTGCTGTCTAGATTTGCCATGGCTTTCCTCCCGAGGAGCAAGCATCTTTTAATTTCTTGGCTGCAGTCCCCATCTGCGGTGATCTTGGACCCCAGGAAAACAAAATCTGTCACTACCTCCATTTCTTCCCCATCTATTTGCCAGGAATTGAGAGGGCCAGATGCCATGATCTTGGTTTTCTTAATGTTAAGTTTCAACCCAAGTTTTGCACTCTCCTTCTTCACCCGCAACAAGAGGCTCTTTAGTTCTTCTTCACTTTCTGCCATTAGAGTGGTATCATCTGCGTATCTAAGATTGTTGATATTTCTTCTGGCAATCTAATTCCAACTTTTGATTCATCTAGCCCTGCCTTTCTCATGATGTGCTCTGCATAGAAGTTAAATAGGCAAGGCGACAGTATACTGCCTTGCTGGACTCCTTTCCTAATTTTGAACCAATCAGTGGTTCCGTGTCCAGTTCTCACTGTTGCTTCTTGGCCCGCATATAGGTTTCTCAAGAGACAAATAAGATGGTCTGGTACTCCCATCTCTTTAAGGACTTGCCACAGTTTGTTATGATCCACACAATCAAAGGCTTTAGCATAGTCAATGAAGCAGAAGTAGATGTTTTTCTGGAACTCTCTAGCTTTCTCCATGATCCAGCGTATGTTGGCAATTTGATCTCTAACTTTGTCAATACTTTAGTTTTTTCTCTATTTATTTTCAGACCTGCCACTTCTCCAAAGCCTTCTTTCTCCAACAATTTAGTGCTTCTTTCAAGTGGCTCCTCCAATATAAAAACCAAGTTGCCTGCAAAGGCTTGCAATTTATATTTTTCATCTTTTATCTCCAATCCTTGTCTAATATTTCTACTCAATATTTCCGCAGTTAATATAGATAGCAATGGGGATAGTGGACATCTCTGTCTTGTACCTTTTTTAATGTTAAAATTTTCTGTATGGTCTCCAATTGTCAATGTTAGGAAGAATAGCTACAGTGAAAATGAATATCTTACCAAAAATACTGTTCTTATTCCACACAATTCCTGTAAAATTGGGGAAAGGTTTTTGTTGTTGTTGTTGTTGTTTGGGATGACTTGAATGCAACAATATTGAGATTTATCTGGCAAAGGAAAAAAAGCACGAATTTAAAAAAGCACCAGAGATACTTATCTGAAAGAAATTAAAGATCTGCTTTATTTAGAAAAGGGACGCGGTGGCTCAGTGGGTTAGGACACTGAGCTTGTCGGTCAGAAGGTCAGAAGTTTGGCGGGTCGAATCCCGAGTGCCGCGTAACAGAGTGAGCGCCTGTTACTCATCCCAGCTTCTGCCAACCTAGCAGTTCGAAAGCACGTAAAAATGCAAGTAGAAAAATAGGGACCACTCCGGTGGGAAGATAACGGCGTTCCGTGCGCCTTTGGCGTCTAGTCATGCCAGCCACATGACCATGGAGATGTCCTCGGACAAACACTGGCTCTTCGGCTTTGAAGCGGAGATGAGCACCGGCCCCTAGAGTTGGAAACGACTAGCACGCATGTGCGGGGGAACCTTTACCTTTACCTTTATTTAGAAAATTAAAAGTAATAGAGAACTCTAGAGTTAGAAACCATGACTGTGCTTTTTCTATGGAGATTCTCAGTCATCCAAATCATAATTGTCTCAAAGGTATTTTTTCAAAAGGCAACTGGGCTGTTTTTTTTTTCCTTGAGGAGGAAGAAGATGACAAGAATAATTCAGTAATAATTTAAATTATTAAAATAATAATTTAAAAATAATTTAAAAATCCCTACACAGCTTTGAATTTTACATAGTACTGGATGTATGCGATCTTATGTAGAAGTGCAACGTATTCCATATTGTTATTTCTGTCTAAAAGAATGCTTGCTTAAAAATGCAGAAACTGTTCACAATCTACTTTGATGATGCAACTAAAAAGACAGAAATAATTGAACCTTCCAAGGCTCTTTTATACAATGTTCATTCTTCAGCTAAGGGATATGGGTTAAATTCAATGTTCTCTGAAGTCAAAGTTGTTATCAAAGTTTGACTTAATTAAGTTTTGCCAGCTGATGCAATGTGTTTGCCAACTCAGACAGGCCCATTGACATGCATGGCCAATTCCTTTTCCATTCCAGGCTAGGGGAGCTGTAATGTTGAAGAATTAACAGAGCATGACAAAGAATGCTTGAGTTGTGGATCAAATGTTCTTCTTGCATATGCCTCTGACACTTTCGAAATGACATTTTTGCTAGGCTCACTTGAAAGAAATTCAGGAAAATAACAGTCTTGATAGTGAATATATTGATCTTCAGTTTCATTCTCGATGGTTAGTAGATATCAAAATCAGCCCCGTAATGTGTCAGGCTGATTTAGGTATTATGTTTATTAATATTTCAACTACAATTGTCAGGCAGCTCATTGATTTTCAATTGTCAGATGGATAATTTTGCTATAAATATGTTGGAAAGAAGAATCTTATTTTGGAGACTAGAAAGGTGAAATGGGAAGAAAAGTGGTGTCATTAGGAGACTTATCTGAGACTCATCTCTTAGGTATTTTCAACCATTAAAAGAGAGATTTTCAAGCTTAGATTTGGTCTGTGGGTGATTTGAGTTCGATCCTCAAACCTCATCTCAGTTGTCAATCGAAGCAAGGAAACACAACAGTCTGTGATTGGGTGTCAAACTTCTAGATTGGTTAGAAGAACTTTGATAACAGCAATAGCAATAGCACTTAGGGTTATATACCACTTCTAAGTGGTTTTCAGAGTCAGCCTATTACCCCCAAAAACCTGAGTCCTCATTTTACCAACCTCAGTAGGATGGAAGGCTGAGTCAACTTGAGCCAGACAGGATCGAACTCCTAGCAGTGAGCAGAGTTAGCCTGCAATACTGCATTCGAACCACTGCACCACCATAGTTCATAAAGCCAACCTTTTTCCAGGCTCCAGCTGCCAATTCTTTAACTTTCCTCCTTTAACCTTTAGATCTCCAAGGTAAAGGTAAAGGTAAAGGTCCCCCCGCACATGCGTGCTAGTCGTTTCCGACTCTAGGGGCCGGTGCTCATCTCCGTTTCAAAGCCGAAGAGCCAGCGCTTGTCCGAGGACGTCTCCGTGGTCATGTGGCCGGCATGACTAGATGCCAAAGGCGCACAGAACGCTGTTACCTTCCCACAGTAGTGGTCCCCATTTTTCTACTTGCATTTTTACATGCTTTCGAACTGCTAGGTTGGCAGAAGACCTGAATATAAAAACAACTCTATGTACATCTTTGTCTTACACAGCCTGTAATGTAGGAGTCACCTTGTAAGTGAGCATATAAATATAATAAATACATAAATAAAGGTGAGAATGTTAGGCCTGTAAGATCTGGAGTGCTGCAGCTACTTGCCTGGCTGAAAAAGCATGGTTGACAATCTTTCAAAATAACAAAGTTGGAAGGGACCTTGGAAATCTTCTTGTCCAACCGCCTGCTCAGCTAGAAGACTCTAAACTAGGGATCCCCAACTCACAGTCCATGGACCAGTACTGGGCCACGGCATGCCAGCAACCGGTCCACATAAACAAGCAAAGCCCCATCCACGAGATGCAGGCAGCACACAAAATCATGCATTCCGGTCCACAGACAAACCTCTCTCCATGGAACCAGTCCCTGGTGCCCAAAAGGTTGGGGGCCTCTGATCTAAACCATTTCAGAGAAGTGGTTGTCCAATTTCTTCTTAAAAGCCTCCAGTGATGGAGCATCCACCACTTCTGAAGGCAAACCATTCCACTGATTAATTGTTCTAACTGTCAGGAAATTCCTCTTTAGTTCTAGGTTGCTTTTCTCCTTGATTAGTTTCCATCCATTGCTCCTTGTCCTGCCTTCTGGTGCTTTGGAGAATAGGTTGATCCCCTCTTCTTTGGGGCAGCCCCTTAGATATTGGAACACTGCTATCATGCCAGCCCTTATGAAGTCAACATACCTCAAGGGGGACCTAGACCTAGACTTTTTACGTGGATATGGAAACTCCAAAATGGTGATGCATTTGACCCCATCCTTGGGATCAGCCTAGTCAGATCTACTCCAGGCTGCTTGAATTGTCAGGACTTGACGCAGGGACCTTTGGCATGCAAAAAAAGGTGCATTGACCCAGACAGAAACTCCTCTTCCATAGCCTCACTTTCCAGGCAAATAAATAAATAAAGTCATCAGATCTCATCTGCCCTTCAAGGTATTTGCTCCTCAAGACCATGCTTCTCCCTTCCTTCTCCCTACGTTGATAAATATTCTATATAAATGAATACATATTCTGAATTCCCTGTGGAGAAAAAAAAAAGGCAGGAATACTGATTTTACTTCCCAAGAATTAGATGATAATTTAAGGATGGAACGGCTTGATAAGGTCATTCTGGGGTAATTCCAGTTTGCCAGAGAGAGCACTGAGGGAGGCATCAATCATCTTCGCTTCGCTCAGCCAGGGCTTGTGGATTCACCATGCAAACATCCCTTAGAAATGCAAGATGACTCATTCATTATATTTCAAACACTGGCTCACAGCAAATCATTGAGAACCATAAATAAGAATAGTTAATTAATACTTTCCACGTGTTGTTCGTAGAAGGGAAAAAAAAGTAGGCAGCTCGGGGAGTTGCTGAGTTATCTGTTGTCACCTCCGCTGGGTATGCAACATCTGCTAAATGCATCCATTGGCATAATGCACTGTGTTGTTTTCTACAATCCCTACTGAGATGAACTGTGCTAGCTAAGCCTTCATTGTTTTTGCCAGATAAACGCCACAGGGGAGGAGTCTCACTAGTGATTAGCTTCATCTTGAATTAGTGTCTCTTTTTCTCAGAGAGGCCCCGTAAACGTAGTTTGTACATTTGGAGAATGGCCTGGAAGACTTGATGTGCGCCAGATAGCGAGTATTCAGAGTTCTTACATTTTGGGAGGAGAGGAAGGAACTTTGACAAGAAATTAGGAGTGCCGATATTTTAATATTCTTAAAGTTATTCTGGGCACCTCTCTGCAGGAGAGTTTTAAATTTTTATCCTACGCGTATTAGACTCCTGCTTGTAGAAGCTGCTTGGTCCATCCTATGACCATTTCTCATCTCAGCATTATATTATTGTTCTACATCAAGATGCCCACAGTGGAAACAGTAGGGAGAATACAATGACTTCCATAACTGGAAATGTCGCCTGCAATTCATTGTTTCTGACTTAATAAGCAGAGGCATAATATTTTTGTTGAATGTTTAAAATGCTTTCCGAGTCTCTTTCTCTCTCTCTCTCCCCCACCCCCCAAAACAGCTGTGATCTCTTAAATTGCACAAAATATTGTCTATGAGAATAAAACCTGATATTTGATGGAGGCTAAGGACAAAAGGGGCTCAGTGGCTCAGAATTAAAGATGCTGAGCTTGTCAGCTGGAAAGTAGAATAGAATAGAGCTGGAAGGGAGCTTGGAGGTCTTCTAGTCCAGCCCCCTGCTCAAGCAGGAGACTTTATACCATATCAGACAGGTGAATGTCTAGTTCTTCTTTAAAATCTCCAGTGATGGAGCGCCCACGATTTCTGGAGGCAAGCTGTTCCACTGGTGAATTGTCCTCACTGTTAGGAAGTTTTTTCCTTAATTCTCTCTTTGGTCAGTTTCCAACCATTGTTTCTTGTCCTGCCTTCAGGCACTTTGGAGAATAGCTTGACTCCCTTTTCTTTGTGGCAGCCCCTCAGATACTGGAATACTTCAAGTCAGGCTTAACTCTTGGTGACTTCATGGTCTCATCAATGTCATTTTCTCTGCAACATTATGACAGAGTTATAGCATTGGTTTTAGCTGAATCCTCACAGCTGAGCTATGGTGGTAACATGACCCAACAACCACTGTGTTGGCATGAGAATTTATATTGTCTCTGTGTTGGTCAGTGACAAGTGAGGGAATGCTTATGTTCTGAAATGTTTTTTTGAGTTCCCAGATTGGCCTATGGTCTGATATTTCAAGAAATAGTCCTATCCTCACTGATCTTTCTAGCCTTTAGCAAGCTAATACTTGTTCAGCCACACGAGTACTGATCAGAGCCCAATCCAAATAACAAACCATAGATAATTCTTACCAGATTTTGAACTGTTTTTCCATCTAATTGGTCTCTGTTTTGTGGGTACCTTCAGAAAGATGTGGTATGTGGCGGGATGCTCTTTTGGAAAGAATTCACATTGATGGTTCATGACTTGCTTTCGGTGTCCACAGAAGTTACCCATCTGTTCAGGAAGCTGTTAAAAACTGTCAAGTGGATCTTGCAAAAAGAAGAAGCAGATCAAAGCATCGCATTTGTTTTAATAAGGAAGTGGAGGAAGCTTGGGTGAGACCTTTACAAATGCACAATTTGATAATACAAGGCATCACATCCCAAGAATGTTTTGTCAACTTGAAAATCTTTTCTTTAAAAATAAACCACAATCCTCCGTGGCTGGGGCTGTAGGTTGATGAACATAGGCTTCCAAGGTAGAATATATGCTGTGAACTTTCTACCTGTTTCACTCTCTCACATTTTATCCCTCATTCTTGATATCCACCATCTTTCCTTGGAAGGGAGAGTGCGTATGAACTGCAATCATATGGCATTGAAGGTAATTACAGATACGTGTCTCATTTTTACTTCTGATTAGGCAGGATTCTTAATTAGGACTCTCACTCTACTTTGTAATTTTAGCCTATTGTTTCAAGCAGATTGTTATTCTAATCCTTCCTAATTGTGATTCTCACCCTAATCGTGATGCTTATCTATTTTTCCTCAATAGAGTTCCACTTCCAATCACAATTCATTCTTAACAGTGACTCTCGCCAATTTCTGACTCTTTATCTATTGTTTCCAATAGTTTCTCATTCTGATCATGATTCAGGCTTCATTGTGACTCTGTTCCAGGAAAAAAAAGAAAAAATGGAATGCAATTAGAGATTGCCTGCAGACTTTCCCGTCAATAGAGGAGAAAGTGTTTGTTTTCAGCTTTGCTTCTCTAAGCTATTTTAATTCTTACACAGGGCTAATACGTAATACATCATTAGACTATCTCCCTTGAGCACTTCTATTATTAATTTAATTTAAGATTCTAGTCACCCAGATCTTAAAATCAATAAAGATGTGTATATGAATATTGCCTTGCTGCGTTTTCTTTTTTCTCCAACGGTTGCATACTAAAAAAGAGGAACATTATATCTTAGATATTGGTTGATTGATTCCTTGCCTCTTTAACCTCTTATTCCTGACAGTTAGAAAAATTAATCAGTGGAACAAGTTGCCTCCAGAGGCTGTGGGTGCTCCAACACTGAAGATTTTAAAGAAGAGGTTGGACAACCATTTGTCTGAAATGATATAGAGTTTCCTGCTTGAGCAGGGCATTGGACTAGAAGACCTCCAAGGTCCCTTCCAGCACTGTTATTCTGTTATGTAGCTGATAACAAGCTATGGTGCCTATATCCAGTTCTCTCAGTACCAAGGAGAAAAACAGAATTGGGTGACACATCCTGGCCAGCAAGATGGCGCTCTTAGACCTAGATGGGCACACCAGCAAGCTGAATCAGATCTCAGCCAAAGAGAGTGTGCAAGTTTGATGACTTTCACCTTATTGATCCATGGGAAGCTTTTTCCAAGGATCTAAGGAAAACTTTTCCCTAGAATACAGTTCTCAGAAGGAAAAGGGATTCTCCCAAATCATGGCCAACCCAGTTGACAATTGTTGTTGTTGTTAGCTGCGAAGTCGTGTCCGACCCATTGGGACCCCATGGACCACATTCCTCCAGGCCTTCCTGTCCTCTACCATCTTCTGGAGTCCATTCAAGCTCACACCTGCTGCTTCAGTGACTCCATCCAGCCACCTCATTCTCTGTCGTCCCCTTCTTCTATTGCCCTCAACCTTTCCCAGCATTAGGCTCTTCTCCAGTGAGTCCTTCCTTCTCATTAGGTGGCCAAAGTATTTGAGTTTCCACTTCAGGATCTGGCCTTCTAAAGAGCAGACAGGGTTGATCTCCTCTAGGACTGACCAGTTTGATCGCCTTGCAATCCAGGAGACTTGCAGGAGTCTTCTCCAGCACCATAGTTCAAAGACCTCAATTATTTGGCACTCAGCCTTTCTTATGATCCAACTTTCACAGCCATACATTACAATTGGGAGGACCATAGCCTTGACTATAAGCACTTTTGTTGGCAGGGTGATGTCTCTACTTTTTAGTGTGCTGTCTAGATTTGCCATGGCTTTCCTCCCGAGGAGCAAGCGTCTTTTAATTTCTTGTCTGCAGTCCCCATATGCGGTGATCTCAGTTGACGATGGACCCATGTAAACAGCAAGACTCAGATCAAAGGCAATCAAACACCCCCTTAGCTCATTAGTGGAAGAGATCTGGAGCCAAAGAATCAGTAGTAGGAGATAATTATCTAAACTCTATCAGATCCTTGTCCACCACCAGCAGATCTCTCTTATATAACTGCCAGAAGTAATCTTCTTCCAACTTTGTGCAGAACAGCGACAGTCTTGTAGCACTGCCAAGATCTGACATGTTTGTTATGACCTCAGTTCTTCGAATTTGAGTTCATCAACTAACAAGGGAGTATTGTAGAGATTCACAGCTCGGGTTGGGAAGGAAGTGAGATGTGACATGTTGTCAGGTAAGCTCCCACTTTTTTGTGGACATTGTTATGAAGAAGGCTGAGTTACATGGGCACCTTGAAATTTTTTCTGTTATTTCCATTGTCGGCTTACAAAGTGGAAAATTAAAGGCAACCCTTTAGAGTAATTGAATAAATATCAGTCTTATTATTTATTTTTCGGTCATTTGTCTGGATTTGCATAGGACAGACATGTCAAACACAAGGCCCGGGGGCCGGATCCGGCCCGCGAAGTGGTTTCATGCGGCCCGCGAAGCCATCCTGGAAACAGTGAGGAAACGGCCCCCACTGCCTTGGCCCTGGCCCAGAGACCCTCAGATCTGTCCCACTCCTGCCCAGGCCCCCATAGGCACCCTTGATGCAAACGATGTAGAGCTGGCCACGCCCACCCAGTAGGCCATACACACTCTAGCCACGCCCACCCAGTAGACCACGCCCACCCTGGCCATACCCACCCGGCCCCCTGAGGGCAACCGCAATGCTGATGCGGCCCTCAGTGAAATTGAGTTTGACACCCCTGGCATAGGATCTCCTGCTTGAGCAGGAAGTTGGATTAGAAGACTTCCAAGGCACCCTTCCAACTCTACTATTCTGTGTTCTAAGCCCTCCTAGATCAGTATCACCCTTTTTAATAATAATAATAATAATAATAATAATAATAATAATAATAATAATAATTTTATTTGTATACCGCCCTTCTCCCGAAGGACTCAGGGCGGTGAACAGGGCAAATATATAAAGATACAAAAGTACAAAAGTTAAAAAGAGATTAAACATATGCCCAACTAAAAACAGTAAATACAAACATTAAAATAACCATAAAAACCCAAACCCATCCCCCATCAGGCCAGGCCGGCTTGTTCAAATAAGAATGTCTTCAGATCGCGACGGAAGGAGCGAAGGTCGGGCGCCATTCGGAGCTCAACCAGCAACCGGTTCCATAAATCCGGGGCACCCACAGAGAAGGACCTCCCCCTGGGGGCCACCAATCGACATTCTCTGATCGGTGGCACCCTGAGGAGACCCTCTCTGTGGGAACGCACAGGGCGGAGGGAAGTTGATGCCGGCAGCAGGTGATCCCTAAGGTACTCCGGACCCGTGCCATGAAGGGCCTTAAACACCATTACCAGTACCTTGAATCTCACCCGGAAGACAACTGGTAACCAATGCAGCTCACGGAGCAGAGGTACAATGGGGCTGATAAACGCTACCATTTAATATCTGTATTGTTCCTGATATGTTTTGCACACTAATTACCCAACCAGAAGAAAAAATATAGGGTTATGGCAAAGGGACAGCAATACTGAAAGAGAGGTCTCTCTCACACGATGGTCTTCTGGAACGACCACCCATCTGGGGAGAACATTTACTGATTTATCAATACATATGAGTTCTCATTAATTGAACGGTCATTGATATGAAGTACCAACGGAGCATGACATTTGTTTGCCGGGATGGGGAAGTCACCCACGGCTTTTCTCCAGACTCTTAAAACTTTTTCAGAGTTTAAAGAGAACTAAGAATTCCTTAGCATTAGAGGTGTTGTGGCCTATTCAAGAATGACATTAACTGCACTTTTTTTTTTTTTCCTGAGTACATGGCAAGATTGTTTTGGGATGTTAAAGAAAACAAGCATCTTGAATTGACTCATATCTGATCACTTCAGCTTAATAATAATAATAATAATAATAATAATAATAATAATAATAATAATAATAATAATAATAATAATAATAA
>JAKJMR010000399.1:148738-160615 GCA_024449315.1 Daboia siamensis
ATAGATATAGATATAGATATAGATATAGATATAGATATAGATATAGATATAGATATAGATATAGATATAGATATAAGGGACGCGGTGGCTCAGTGGGTTAAGACGCTGAGCTTGTTGATCAGAAGGTCGGCAGTTTGGCGGGTCGAATCCCGAGTGCCGCATAACAGAGTGAGCGCCTGTTACTCATCCCAGCTTCTGCCAACCTAGCAGTTCGAAAGCGTGTAAAAATGCAAGTAGAAAAATAGGGACCACTCTGGTGGGAAGGTAACAGCGTTCCGGGCGCCTTTGGTGTCTAGTCATGCCGGCCACATGACCACGGAGACGTCCTTGGACAAGCGCTGGCTCTTCGGCTTTGAAACGGAGATGAGCACCGGCCCCTAGAGTTGGAAACGATTAGCACGCATGTGCGGGGGAACCTTTAGCTTTTTATAGATATAGATATACTGTATAACCATTCATTTAGTGACTATTCAGTTACAACAGCACTGAAAACAAGTGACTTCTGGCTGTTTTTCACCTTTACAACCATTGCAGAATCCTTACGGTCATGTGATCAAAATTCAGATGTGGCATGTACTTATGAAGGTCGCAGTGACCCGGGGTCATGTGATCACCTTTTGAGGCCTTCTGACAAGCAAAGTCAGTGGGGGAGCCAGATGTCACGGTTCCGATAAATGAAGCCAGTCAAAAGAACTTCAAGGCGAAAAAAATCAGCCTGGAGAAGATTTTATTTGGAAACAAGATATCGGCACTCACATAGTTGAACCCCAAACTGAAAGTTCCCTCCCTTGATACAAAGTTACAGGTTGAAATTCCCACCCCAAACCAAGCTGTCACACATCACATCCCCCAATGACAAATAAGCGCGGGCTTTTCTCCCCCATCCTCTTGCCGCCAAAATTCTTAACTCACATTGACCTTGATTAAAATGCAGCTGCAATTGTTACGACTAACTAAGAATGTTCATACCTCCCCCTCCCCTCTTATTCTATCTACCTGAAAAAAACCCCAGCTACAGAGTGGAAAGTTACAATGAACAGCAAAAGTAAAATGGCTACAGTTTCTTCTGTTGTCACCACGCTGACACCAGATTCACTCAGTGCCAAAACCGATCCGTCCTTTCACCTACATTTTCTCCCTCGCTCATAGCTTGACAAAAAACAGGATAGAGCTTGTGGAATGGAAGGCAAAGGTGGGAGGGACAGTATCTAAGCAACCGAGGCATCTTTGAGAGCCTGCAAGAATGCCAAGGTCACTAGTGCAGGTTCTCGATGGAAAAGTGGACTGTTCCCATAACAAGAAGTAATACTATTGGACACATTGTGAATAACGAGTGGGTGTGGTGGTGGGGGAGGGCGTGAGGGAATCTGTTGTTTATCTAAGCAAGCTTTCACATGGAAAAACCAGAGTTGGTTTTGCTTCTTCCATGCCAATGTAGATTTTCAGTAAAGGATTATACTCTTGGTAAAATCATGTCCCAGAAGTTTCTTTTTCTAGAAATGCCAACTGGACAGTTGACACTTAGCAACTGTCTTATTAACTTAATAACTGCAGTGATTCACTTAACAAATTGTTGTAAGAATGATCATGCATTGAGGCAAAACTTACTTAACCACCGTCTTGCTAGGAAACTTGGGGCTCAGTTATGGTTGTAAGTGAAGGACTTTCTGTAAAAGCTAAAGATCACGGATGGGGTTTGGAAGATATAATCTCACCCAATAAAGTCTATACATATCTACACATCTACGTAGTTATTTATACAATTCCTTCCGTATGGTGGAGAGCTGTGCTTTGAAGTGATAATTCTCAGTGTCTTCACAGGCAACCAATGCCTTATCACTGGCAAAGAAAATGGTGACCTTCATATATCTAGGATGAGTTACTGAGTCTCCTGTTTCAGATGTAAATAGCAGGGCCATTGATTTCACGCTCAACCTTGTAGTTTCCCTAAAGGCATCTAGTGAAAAACAAAAACAAACAACAAACAACAAAACAACAGCGGGGGGAAAAAAAAACAGCTGCAAACTTTCGCTGCTGAAATTATATTTTCAAATGTCCCAGAAAACTGGCTGAGAATTCTGCTAGATGACACCCGTTCAAGGGTGTCATCTGTTGCTTTGATTTAACTTCTAATTCTTTAATTAAAGTCTTGCCGTATGGTAGCTACCCCGAGACTCCAAGCTTAGAGTGAGAAAATGGGAGGTTTTTTGTTGTTTTTTCCATTTTGGAAAGACAGCAACGTTTAAAACAATACTGTGAGTTGTATACAGGTGTCCGACTTTTCTTCTGTGGGTCGTTATTTACATTTGGAACATCTCTTGGCTTGGTTCTCGGCTGTTGGAAATTGAGCATAAGGAGGCAGAACCATTAGAATTTTTAAATGTTTAATTACCAGCTTGCTTTCTTCTCTGACTTCCTGTCTTTCCATTGCCTTTCAGGTGGGCGATAACCGTGGACTACTGTAACCTAACTAGTACTTCTGGATTTAATTTTATGTTCATAAAGAGTCAGACGGGACCTTTTCTAGTTTAGGCAACTGTATTATTACATGGCATGGAGACAGCGTGGAGAAGGTTATTCTGCCGCAATAGGAAAAGTGGAATCAGTCTTTTCAACGGAGAAACAGAATGCCCAGCAGATGGAAGTTATTAAATGATCCAAATCTACTTTCATTTGCATATTTACAAGTTTGACAGAAAGGCTTCATCCAACGCTTTCAAAAACTATTCATCTATTAGAGGGCCTTGGTTTTCTTTCTGAACTGATCCAGCAGATTTATTTTGAGTCATTCGGTGGCTTCATGGTTCCGTACGTTAATGGTGAAGAATTTAGGGGAAGAGAGGAATGCAGTAAAGATTAAAAAATGCAGGAAGAATGGTAGGATGCGCAGATTTCTCTTGCACAGATTTGATTAATGTCGACTTAGTAATCACTTAATGTGGATTATTCTCCATAATGATCTGTCCATCCAGGACAGCCCTTTAAGTCTCTTTCTTGCAAAGATTATGTTATTCCTGCCAAGACAATTGAGATCCAGCTCAGCTCAGCTCTCAGCATCCTAAATATTCTGGCCTTGCATTTGAATTCTGCACCTTTCTGATAGAAATCCCTGGACAATGACTAAATGGGTGCCAAACAAAAATGGCCCAACTCCTGAAAAAATAACAGTGGGATAGCAAGGCTCCTTCCTTAATGCCAGCCTTTTCCTCTGGAATTTTATTTCATTGTGACCTTCTGTGTCTGAATAGATAGATATAGATGATACAGATATCTATATATCTACAGTAAGTTGAGAATTGCCTATATTTCTACTTTCTAGAGCAGAAGATACCATTTAGCTGGTTAAATTACAAGACAGGCTATTGAATTTTGCCCTTTGTTTCCTATTGAAAGAGAAGATAATCCACCAGCGTGTCTCCTAGATCACTTACAGGAGAAATCCTTTAAGAATTCCTAAATGAATCTTTAAACATTTAAATATTAAATATTTCATGCTCTCATCTGCAGCTTCAGTTATGCCAGCATCCTAAAACGTTGCCCATCTTTTGCAACGCCAGCCACTGTGCATAAACATTGAAGTAGCTACAACTGCATGCATTTTTGGGGGGAAATGGGGGGGGGGAATCAGGGTTAGGGTTAATTATCCCAGGCTAAAATGAACTTTAAAGGTGACTGTAGAAATCTGTGCTAGACTTTTGATGGGGAAAAATTCAGAGAGATGTGGGTTTCTGTTTGGCATTTAAAAATATTAGTGTTGGTGATCAAAAATTATTGTGTAAATGTTAATGCCAAGCTACACTTGCCTGAAGAAATAAAAGTCTTTTTATTCTAAAATTCCTTCCTGATTTCTCAATTAAATTGTCCAAGCAATTGGATACCTCACCAGAGAACCAATGCTGTATAAACTTTCCATGTCATTCAGGTCAGAGAACTAGATTAGAATCAACTCTGTTGAACCATCAAATTGAATACAGGGGGTTCTTAACTCAAAACCACAACTTGAGCCCCCAATTTCTGTTGCTAAGCAGGACAGTTGAGCAACTTTGGCCCCGTTTTTCAAACTTTCCTGCCACCGTTGCTAAGCGGATCATTACAGCTGTTAAATCGGTAACACGGTTGCTAAGCAAATCTGGCTTCCCCACTGACTTTGCTTGAGAGAAGGTCACAAAAGGTGATCACGTGACCACTGCAACCATCGTAAATATGAGTCAGTTGCCCAGCATCCAAATTTTGATCATGTGACCCTGGGGATGCTGCAATGGTTGTGTGGAAAATGGACATAAGTCCCTTTTTTCAGTGCTGTTGTAACTTCAAACACTCACTAAATAAGCTGTAGTCAAAGACTACCTGAATTTAAGGAATTTGGACATAAATTGTGGACTCGTGATGATGGAAGCAGTAGACATAGACAAAGAGAAATATTCTAAAAGATAATGAAGCCAGGCAGACATGTTCTGCATTGCCCTCCAGCTATTCTCATACAATTGGATGGAGGTAAACTGGCATTGGAACATATGCTGGGGCAAAATTTATCTCGCCTTTCTCTAATCAGACAATAAACCTATCATTGATTACAATGCAGTGTAGCTAACTTTTGCGCCTCAGCTATTAAGGCATGCAAATAAGTTACTACAGAAGCCCAGGGCACATTACACTGCCTACCATGTCATTAGAATCTTACATGCAGTTTTAAATTGGTTTTTCTTATGCTGTATTGTTGTAATTTTGCTGCCCAATTCTTTCATTGTCCTGACAATTTGTTGAATGCAAACAATTTGTGCTGCATTAGAAATTATTTCAAAGGAGAAGAGAATTTTGAATAAATTTTCAGGGGTAGAGTAGGTGTTCTTGCATTAATTTGATTTTATGGTGGACAAGAGGGTATATATGAACACCCTGCCTTTTCCCCACTTACATTCAATTAAATTTGGGGTGCAGGGAATGCAAATGACCACTAGATGGCAGTAAAATTAGAGTTTTCTATGCTTCTTTGCTGCCATCTAGAGACTGAAGTAGTAATAAATGATGTCTTACAGCCAGCATGGTGGAGGAGCTGGGTGGATAAATTAAGGTTAAAAAAAGTCTTATTGAACTAAATAGGGAAGATTTGAGTTTCTTGTATTTGGAAAATAAGAATCCAGAAAACTTTGAGGTAACCAAAGGAAAGATAAAACTGGAGATCTAATTGGGTTAAGGAAAGGAAATGTAGAGAAGATGGACACCCTGTCAAGAAGAAGAAGAAGAAGAAGAAGGAGAAGAAGAAGAAGAAGAAGAAGAAGAAGAAGAAGAAGAAGAAGAAGAAGAAGAAGAAGAAGAAGAAGAAGAAGAAGAAGAAGAAGGTGTAAACTTTTTAATAGTTCTTAAGGTAGGCTTTCCATGCTCTTTGATTAATTTCATCCATATTTTAATAAGTACAGTGCAAAGAAATAGACTTTACTATATCCTTAGCTGGCCTCTGTTGGTCAGTTGGATTTCTCCAGCCTAGATCTGGTGGCCAAATCTAGTAAGAGCCACCAACTCATCAGAGCAGAGAAAGAGAACTAATTCAGGATATAACATTTCATTTTCCACTCTATTTCCAGACACAGATTTTCCCTGACAGTAACAAAACATTATTCAGTCTCTGTTAATTTACTTTCTTTCCTTCCATTAGAACTATATACTGTACATTATGACAATTAATTGGCTGATCTATTTCAGAGCCTGCTAGACAAGGTTGCAGTATTTCCTGTTTTGTTTATAAGTTGATTTGATAGATATTTCTTTTCGATACAGGTTGTGTTATTGCAGCACTGCTTAATGGACTGATTTGGTACCCTTTTCCATATGTTAAAATGCTCAGTTTTGCTTTCTGTGAACAGGCAAAGAGTTATAATTTACTGAAAATTGGTGCTATTAAAAGTTAGCTTCTTTTTGCAAGCTTCTTGTGGTAATGATTAATTTTTATTAGTTTACAATATACAACTGAAGGCCAAATAGGGCTCTTTTAGGCTCATGTCTCGGCATGCATATTTTCCAATGAGACAAATCGAGACAGGAAGATCATTTTATTACAATTTATCAGACTATTCAGACAAAAGGGATTCCTCTCATTCAAAGAGGGAATCCCAATGTTTAGCCTACAACACCTTTTATACTTAGCATAACAAAGAAACATCGAAGAGGAAAGCTGATTGGACGGGATAAAAGTAACCTCCCCTTTGCATAGGAAATCAGTTGCATGTGGTCAAGCACGTTACCCATTTGCCTCCTATAATATCACACATGTGTCAACACTGCTAACATCGGATGTTCTTGCTTTGACAACAGATGAAAATGCAGCCATTTTCTCTATGCTTTTAGAATTAGTTGATGCTGGGAGGGGGGATGTGGATGAGAGTCCAGCTAGGCATAGCAATAAGAACTCAGCTGTGGGAACCCAAGGTCATTGGGCCCAGAGCTGATATCGTTTTGGCAGGCTGGAGAGCTGGGGTGGAATTGATTGGGGAATGTGATTTAAGATGGTTTAATGGAGGTGGGAATTGTACTTATTTTGTATTCGGGAGAGGGGAATTTAGTTTTTGGGTTCAACTATGTAGTGCCAATACTTTGTTTCCTGAATAAAAGATTCTTTAAGGTAAACAATGCCTCAAAGTTTTCTTGAAGGGTTTCATCTGTCGGAACCATGACAACATGTTTATTAAAATGAGGTCTGACTTCAGAAGAAGCATACATTGTATGGAAAAAGGTTGTTTAGAGTTCACAAAAGAGATAAAACCAAACCCCAATTTGTACTAACAAACTTTGTCTTATCTTCAGATCATCTTCAGCCTGCTTATCTCTTCAGTTTACGAATGTTAAAAGCTATCTAATCAATTCCATACAACTATCCTACATTCTAATCCGTAATGGACCAACATTATTTTAAAAGAGAGAAAATGCATCAAATTAAAATACAAAATACGTTAGTTAACAAATTACAAAACCCATGTCATTTGCCCCTCATAATACAAAAATACAAAAGAAAATAGCAGGAAAATAGGGGAGGGAAAAGGGAAGGGAAAAGTGTGGGACAAGGGGAAAAAAGAAAGAAAGAAAGAAAGAAAGAAAGAAAGAAAGAAAGAAAGAAAGAAAGAAAGAAAGAAAGAAAGAAAGAAAGAAAGAAAGAAAGAAAGAAAGCAGGGAGGCAGGGAAGGAGGGAGGGAAGGAAGAAAGGAAGAAAGGAAGAAAGGAAAGAAAGAAAGAAAGAAAGAAAGAAAGAAAGAAAGAAAGAAAGAAAGAAAGAAAGAAAGAAAGAAAGAAAGAAAAAAGAAAGGAAGGAAGGAAGGAAGGAAGGAAGGAAGGAGGCATTAACTTCCAAGTCCCTTTGGTGCAGTAGGATAAGATAGTAACATCAAACCTCAACTTTTTTCTTTTATATAATAGCATAAACTAACCATTTCTAGAACAACAAACCTGTTAATCAGTAAAACCCAAAATCAACGTTTCATTTTTTTCCCCACCTTGAGCACAATGTCCAGAAGCGGTTTCCAAGTAGAAACAAAAGTAATTGATTTTTTTTTTCCTTCAGTCTTGCTGCCTTCAACATATATAACATCAAAGTTCTTGTTTTTTCACCCAAGTCTTTTTCCATTAGACCCAAAAGAAAAGCTTCTCGTTTTATCTTTAGATTTACTATGAGAATCTTCCGTATTAAAATGTGAATCCAACTCAGCTTCTTTCTGAAAACTTCAAGGTAACGGCAAGAGTCAGTGCCTTTCCTACTTAAATCGCTGGCCTTTTTCAGTTCTAAGTGGATAAGCCTCTAATAATTGCGAAGCCAAAAATGTAAATGTGAAGTAGGGAAGGAAAACAGCCATGGGCTAGGAAGTGTGCAATACAAAGAAAATGGAAAATGTTTTGCTCCATAGTCTTAGGAATGAGTCCAAAGACTTTTAGCTTGATTGGTGCAATACATTGAGGAAATATAAAGCCAAATTAACAGAGGGATAGAATCAAGATCAAGTGAAGTACTAATACCACTTTACAATGCTTTGGTAAGGCCACACCTGGAATACTGCATCCAGTTTTGGTCACCACGATGTAAAAAAGATGTCGAGACTCTAGAAAGGGTACAGAGAAGAGCAACAAAGATGATTAGGGGGCTGGAGGCTGAAACATATAGGGAACGGTTGCTGGAATTGGGTATGTGTAGTTTAATGAAAAGAAGGACAAGGGGACACATGATAGCAGTCTTCCAATATCTCAGGGGCTGCCCCAAAGAAGAGGGAGTCAAGCTATTCTCCAAAGCACCTGAAGGCAGGACAAGAAGCAACGGATGGAAACTAGTCAAGGAGAGAAGCAACCTAGAACTAAGGAGAAACTTCCTGACAGTTGGAACAATTAACCAGTGGAACAACCTGCCTCCAGAGGTGGTGAATGCTCCAACAGTGGAGGTTTTTAAGAAGAGATTGGATATTGATTTGCCTGAAATGGTATAAGGTTTCCTGCCTGAGCAGGGGGTTGGACTAGATGACCTCCAAGGTCCCTTCCAACTTATTATTATTATAATTAAATTATTTAAGGCATACGTGTAATTCTAGAAATACCGTTTTTTTCCCCTGTCATAAACTCAAACTCAGTGTATTACTGCATGCAAAAGAATAATAAGTATATGCAGGAAAAGGTCAGCTAAAATAAAATAATCCTGATTAAATTAACCATGGTTAATTAATTATACGGCTTGATCTTTCTCCTGTTCTTTGTCTTGCCGGGCATCAATTCAGCAATTTAATCCCGCTCTCTTTAAATCACACCACTCACCCCTTAATTGTGATACTGTGTTTTAATATCTGCTTATCCGGGTTTAAAACCCAGTAACGAAATAATATTGAGCCTCTATTGCTTATTTCAGATAAAGTGAGGAATCCCGATTTCATTTAATTAGAAATGCAGGGCTGAGGCTAACACGATAGGTGAATATATTGATTTTATTCCTTTGGTGTAATTTTACACGATGCTAAGTTCTTATTTGTTTTTTTTTTGGTCTGTTTGTTTGCATTTGCTGTAATTGAGCCAGACTTTGATCCAACCCAGGACACACAATAAAGAAAATATTGGCTCTTTGCTTGTTTGTTGTAAAAGCCAGGATAAAATACACAGCCTAAGCCTACCACATCTGGTCTGCAAAAATCCAGAGAGTCATTACAGGATAGCAAATAACTGAGAGATTTCTGTATCCTGATTATTTGTATTTTGGCTACCTGGATATTGCAGGTTGTTATATGAAATAAAAGAATTTCAGATATCCAGGAAATGGTTTAAATTTCTACTCCCTTTGATCATTTCCAACTCATAAGAATTAATTTGTTATCGCAATTATGTGAGGATATATTTGAAAACTTACCACTTAAATCAGGGGCTGTGAAGGGATTGCAATCAGGCTGCAGAAATAGCTGGTGAGCACGCGCATGCATACACACATACGTGTCCTCACTTGAGTGAGCAGTGGGCAAGCACAAGCATATGTGCTCCATTTGTGTAAACGGCAGGTGCGTATGCATGCCGCTCGTGAAAATGGAGCTGCATGCATGCACGCACAAACTTGCCAGCCACTCTTGTGGCACCATTGCCTCTCCCCGCACCCCCGGTCTGCAAAGATGGAAATGTTGGGCAAGTCTGACTTAAATAATAATAATAAATAATTAGAAGTAGAACAATTGTAGGAAAAGAAAGGAAAGTAGAACCAATAGTAATAGGCACCTTGGGTGCAATCCCAAAACATCTGGAGCACCACTTGAATGCCATCGGCATTGACAGATTCACTATCAGTCAATTACAAAAGGCAGCTTATATCCTGTAACAATACGCGTTCACACCATCAAACAACATCTCGATAGGAGGGTAAAAATGCCAAATGTAATCTGAACACCTGGCTGACTGGGCGACCAGCCATCAAAAAATAAACTGTGCCCTGGATAAAAAGCCACTCCTTAAAATGAAAATGAACAACGGAGGAACAATAATATTTTCAAGTTTCTTTTGTTTATCCAGAACTTTCAACACATAAGCCTGGATGGTGGGGAATGGAAGGTTAGTCAGAGCTGAAGAAGCTTCTTGGATGAGAAGGGAAATGTCTTCAAAGAAAAACAAGGAAGTCCTGAAAAAGCATCTTTGGAAGATCCATGACCTGGATGACTGAGAATCTCCGTAGACAGTTGGGTTTACCTGTTAACATTTATCTATTTTATTTATTTTATTTTATTTTATTTTATTTTATTTTATTTTATTTTATTTTATTTTATTTTATTTTATTTTATTTTATTTTATTTTATTTTATTTTATTTTATTTTTGCAAATAAATAGATGTAGGTCAAATTAGCTGGGCAAACAGAGCTGTAGAAGTTTATAAATTATAACCTGTTTTGCAAGGGGGCTGGAAACTATTGTTGTTGTAATATATTAATCAGTATTCAACTAGAGAGGACAATCTGCATATATGTTTGTTTTTAAATGTACATTTTTTTTGCCTTGTTTAGTTTTTGCTTTGTTTGATATGTTACTCTTTATATATATATATAGTAAGGTAAAGGTTCCCCCGCATATGCGTGCTAGTCGTTTCCGACTCTAGGGGCCGGTGCTCATCTCCGTTTCAAAGCCGAAGAGCCAGCGCTTGTCCGAGGACGTCTCCGTGGTCATGTGGCCGGCATGACTAGACACCAAAGGCGCACGGAACGCTGTTACCTTCCCACCGGAGTGGTCCCTATTTTTCTACTTGCATTTTTACATGCTTTCGAACTGCTAGGTTGGCAGAAGCTGGGACGAGTAACAGGCGCTCACTCTGTTACGCGGCACTCGGGATTTGACCCGCCAAACTGCCGACCTTCTGATCGACAAGTTCAGTGTCCTAACCCACTGAGCCACCACAGGCTGTAGTCAGAACAGTGACAGCTCATATTTGTGTAAATGCTTAAGATGCAGTCGGCCCAGGTTCGAATCTCAGAAGTGTATGGCTGACTGAGGAGAACAAATGAGTTTGAAATGGCCATATCAGCCTCCCTTTAATTCTTTGTTTGCAATCCAAAATATTTACACACACACACACACACACACACACACACACACACACACACACACCTATATATATACAGTATATATATATATAAAGAATTGAAACTCTAAAAGCTAGCTGTTGTCTCTGTGATGGTTCCAGATTGTAAAAGTCCAATGTAGCTGAAAACTAACCTTGCCTCTTTTTCTGTATATCTTTACAAAAACTCCAGTTTGGTTATGGGCCCTAGAAACAAAAGGAATGTGTATATATGCATCAATAAATTTCCAAGGAGAAATAACATTAAAATAGTATTTTTGATCCTGGCTGGACTCAACCTTCTTGGCATACATGAGTACAGAGTGAAATTCTAACTGTTTAGGATTCAATCCAGTGTTCAGTATGGATCACTGCACAACAGATGCACAAAGGATCTCTTTTAGAGTAAATTGGGAAAAAAAAATACTTGGAATTTATCTCCACAGACTGAATCAATTTTCAGCAAAAACAGTCTGCAGGAAGTGTAATTCGCTTAAGTGTAGCTGGGGAAAAAAAGAAGATTAATTTATGTACACAGAAGAATGCCAAAGTTGCATTTCCCATGGCGAGCAGATCTAGGCACTTCTCCTTTCTGACCTTGCTTTAATGCTGGAATACTTTTTGAATCAGCATCTTCAGATCAGTTTTCAAAAGTAGCCTTGTCATCTCGCAATGATTTGGTCTAAAAGTAACTAAGAAATGCAATAACTCTCATTTTAGTGGAGAGAGAAAGTTGCAGTGGAATGGAATGGAATGGAATGGAATGGAATGGAATGGAATGGAAGAGGAGAGGAGAGGAGAGGAGAGGAGAGGAGAGGAGAGGAGAGGAG
>JAKJMR010000399.1:166436-179813 GCA_024449315.1 Daboia siamensis
TAATAATAATAATAATAATAATAATAATAATAATAATAATAATAATAATAATAATAATAATAATAATTTTATTTGTATACCGCCCTTCTCCCGAAAGACTCAGGGCGGTGAACAGGGCAATACATGTTAAAAAACAAGAATACAAAAATTAAAAAAACAAGAAAGATTAAAAACAAGATTAAACAAGATGCCCAGAAACTATAACAATAAGTTAAAATATATAAAAAAGCAATAAAACCCAAACCCATCCCCCATCAGGCCAGGCCGGTTTGTTCGAACAGATAGGTCTTTAGATCGCGCCGGAAGGAGCGAAGGTCGGGCGCCATCCGGAGCTCAACCGGAAAATGGTTCCATAAATCCGGCGCGCCCACAGACGCGTACAATGGTATTGTGGCACTCAGACTACTAGACATAGTGGCATCATTGTGGCATATTGCTGTGTGCTGCCTATAATTATTATATCCTTTGAGTTCTCTGAGATTGTTTTCTTGCAGACATTTTATTACCCAACTAGGAAACATAATCAATGTGAGAAAGGAGTGGGGGTTGTCCTCTGTTTACGTATATACTGGTGGCTTACAATGTCGGTGGGAGTGTTCTTAGTGGTTTCTTGATTAGACTATTGTTTACTGTTATCTTGTTTATCTGAGTTGGTAATTCATTGTTTAGGGTAATGCTGGTCTGCTATTAATTTTAATGAGGTGTTTAGGGGTTTTTTTTTGTTGTTGTTCCCTTTATAGCTTTTTGGTTGTCTCTTTTGAATGGTGTGTAGATGTTGTTTATCTTGATGTGCCTGTTGAGGGCTGATTTTTCTGAATGTCAGGATTCCATTGATTCTCTAATTTTCTTTTGTTTTGGGTTTTTTAAAATTAGCTTGATCTAGGATGCTCATAATTTCCCAGTTGAAACTACACTGAAATCTATCCATGTGTTGTCTAATCAAGGGGGGTATTCATCATGTCTTCCAACTGCTAGCTGGTGTTCATGGATGCACTCTGGTAGCCTTCTGCCTGCCTGTCCAACGTTGCCTGACCTACACCTACATGGAGGGAAGTAAGCAGTGACATCACCCTGTCAACAAAAATCCGTATAGTCAAGGCTATGGTCTTCCCAGTTGCAATGTATGGCAGTGAAAGCTGGACCATAAGAAAGGCTGAGCGCCAAAGAATTGAAGCCTTTGAACTCTGGTGCTGGAGAAGACTCCTGCGAATCCCTTGGACTGCAAGGCAATCAAACCGGTCAGTCCTAGAGGAGATCCACCCTGACTGCTCTTTAGA
This sequence comes from Daboia siamensis, assembly GCA_024449315.1. NCBI lineage: Eukaryota > Metazoa > Chordata > Lepidosauria > Squamata > Viperidae > Daboia > Daboia siamensis. Next base: position 167,714 of record JAKJMR010000399.1, read on the forward strand.
AGGCCAGATCCTGAAGTGGAAACTCAAATACTTTGGCCACCTAATGAGAAGGAAGGATTCACTGGAGAAGAGCTTAATGCTGGGAAAGATTGAGGACAATAGAAGAAGGGGACGACAGAGAATGAGGTGGCTGGATGGAGTCACTGAAGCAGTAGGCGTGAGCCTAAATGGACTCCAGAAGATGGTAGAGGACAGGAAGGCCTGGAGGAACATTGTCCATAGGGTCGCGATGGGTCGGACACGACTTCGCAACTAACAACAACAACAAGCAGTGGGGTACCACAAAGTTCTATCTTAGGCCCAGTCCTCTTCAATATCTTCATAAACGACTTAGATGAGAGAATAGAAGGGGAATTTATCAAATCTGCAGATGACACTAAGCTGGCAGGAATAGCCAACAGTCCAGAAGACAAGCTTAGGATCTAAAAAGACCTTGACAAACTTGAACAATGGGCCCTCCTCAACATCATGAAATTTAATGTGGAAAAAAGCAAGGTTTTATACCTAGGCAGGGAAAACCAAAGGTACAAGTACAGATTAGGCGAAACCTGGTTCAAAAAAGAAACTGTGAGAGGGGCCTTGGAGTCTTAGTGGACGGTCACTTAAACATGAGCCAGCAGTGTGGGGCAGCAGACAAAAAAAAATGCTGTATAAACAGAGGCATAGAATCAAAATCACACGAAGTATTAGTATCACTTTATAAAGCCTTAGTTAAGACCACACCTGGAACGTGCTGCATCCAGTTTTGGTCCCCACATTACAAAAAAAGATGTTGAGACTTTGGAAAAAGTGCAGAGAAGAGCAACTAAGATGATTAAAGGCCCGGAGACTAAAACAGATGAAGAACGGTTGCAAGATTTGGGTATGGCCAGTCTGGAGAAAAGGAGGACTAATGGGGACATGATAGCAGTCTTGCACTGTTTGAGGGGCTGCCACAAAGAAAAGAGGGTCAACATTCTCCTGAAGATAGGACAAGAAACAATGGATGGAAACTAATCAAATGGATAACCAATCTAGTCCTAAGGAGAAATTTCCTGATAATTATAATAATTAATTAGTGGAATGAGTTACCTCCAGAAGGTGTGAATGCTCCACCACTGGAAGCTTCTAAGAAAAGACTGGACAGCCACTTATTAGAAATAGCATCAAGAATTCTGCTAGGAGACCTCCAAGTTCCCTTCCAGGTCTATGCCATTAATTGATTTTGGCTTTTATAGTCCTTACACTGCTGCAGATGACTCCTGTTTTTTCTTCAGGGATCTGTTGGTTTAGTCAAGGTGTTTTGGATGGCTTTTGCTTGGTTTGTGTGCTGTGATGATGCCAAGTGGCTGTAGTAGTCTGTTAGTTGATTCTACTCTTGTTTTTTTTTTTTTTAAAAAAAGTATTATTTAAGCATCTACCATGTTTCCTCTCTGCACACTGAAAGGTCTTTGCTGGATCATCCTTGTTTATGTTAAAAATGGACACTACTACAGGTAGTTCCTGACTTATAACAGTTCCTTTAGTGACCGTTGAAAGTTACAGCAGCATGAAAAAAGTGACTTATGACCATTTTCCACACTTATGACCATTAGTCATGTGATTTACATTTGAGTGCTTAACAACTGGCTTGTATTTATGATGGTCGCAGTGATCCCCTTTTATTTTTATTTTTATTTATTTTAATTCCATTTATATCCCGCCCTTCTCCGAAGACTCAGGGCGGCTTACAAGCTTAGCAGTAGCCTTTTGTGGCCTTCTAGCCATCAAAGTCAAGGGGGAAGACATGTTGACTTAACAGCCATGTTACTCACTTTAGAACTGCTTTTGTTCCCTTAACAACTGCAGCAAGAAAAGTCACAAAATGGGGATAAAACTCACTTAACAAATGTCTCACTTTACAACAGAAACTTTGGGATCAACTGTGGCCATAAGCAGAGGACTACATGTATTTTTGCTCTGTGCTTCAGTAATCACTGCCTGATTTGGACCCGTTTTGTATGTTCTCAGTTGATATTTCATGTCAATTTATTATTAAACTGTACATGGCTTAAGCTGTGGAAGAGCTTTGAATCTTTGTCATTCTAGGTTTGTTGCAAAAAAAAAAAAAAGGTTTTGCTCCAACAAGGAGGAAGGGAACATAAACTGCTATTCATCCACTGTATAGTTATTTACGATCCAGTCGATTTCTCCAGATAAATGTTAATTATATTGTCGTTTACTCATTTTATACAGTGCAAACTAAATTACCAAGTTAAGATGTCACTCAGCAGAACGGAAACAGCCGGTTATGATTTACAAAGCCATCAAAACTATGGAAATATTCAGTATAATCAGAATTGTAATTACAGCAAATGTAGCTTCAGGAAAATTTATTAACAGCATAAAGATTAAACGAATGTTGGACCATTTTCTGTCAGAGTGCAGCAATGAAAATGATTGGCTTTCCCTTAATTCGGGCAGGTTGTTTTTTTTATTTAAAGGATGAGAAAATTTTCTGTTTCTCTTTCCCCTTCCTCTCTAGAAAAATGTGAAGCAAATCTTAAGCATTTTAAGACGTTACAAGGTAAGGTAAAGGTAAAGGTTCCCCCGCACATGCGTGCTAGTCGTTTCCGACTCTAGGGGCCGGTGCTCATCTCCGTTTCAAAGCCAAAGAGCCAGCGCTTGTCCGAGGATGTCTCCGTGGTCATGTGGCCGGCATGACTAGACGCCAAAGGCGCACGGAACGCTGTTACCTTCCCACCGGAATGGTCCCTATTTTTCTACTTGCATTTTTACGTGCTTTCGAACTGCTAGCTGGGCAGAAGCTGGGACGAGTAACAGGCACTCACTCTGCTACGCGGCACTTGGGATTCGACCCGCCAAACTGCCGATCTTCTGATCGACAAGCTCAGCGTCTTAACCCACTGAGCCACCGCGTCCCTGTAAGACGTTACAAACATAGATGCAATTATCCTATCTCGATGCGTAGTCCCACCTGGAGTTAAAATAAGGACTAGGGGTAACATGGTAGCAGTTTTCCAACATTTGAGAGGTTGCCACAAAGAAAAGGGGGGTCACCCTATTTTCCAAAGCGCCGGAAGGCAGGACAAGAAGCAAAGGATGGGAATTAATCAAGGAGAGAAGCAACCTAGTACTAAGTCCAAATTTCCTGAGTGAGAACAATTAATCAGTGGAATAGCTTGTCTCCAGAAGTTGTGGGTACTCCATCACTGGAGGTTTTGAAGAAGAAATTGGACACCCATGGTATAGGGTCTCCTCCTTGAAGACCTCCAAGGTTCTATTTAACTGTTTATTCTGTTATTCTGATAGGGATGATCCAGTTGACAATGTTTGGGTCAAACTAAGCCAGGTTTGCCAAATAAAATATAACTAGCTGAGCTGGCACATCACACACACACACACACACACACACACACACACACACACACAAAGTACAACCAATGCCCTCTCCCAACAAGTCATATTACCGTTTAATGTGTAATGTGAACCCACCCAAGATTGCATTCGTTCCCATTAAGCCAGAATTGCATCTGTCACTGAGGGATGATGACTCAATGTAATCTTATTGCATTGAATTGAAAGCAGACTAGCAAATCAAATTAGGACATGAAATATTGTCACCAAGTTAGTATTTACAAACCTCAGCAAAGACTCTTGAATAGATGCTGCAATTAGAATAAGACCAGGGACTGCCTTAACAATCAGATTAAACTGCTTAAACAATATGAATTATAGAACAAGTGTACACGAGCCGGTTCTAACGACCCAGGGATCTAAATCTGTAAATATTGGATTAGTGTGTTTGTTTGTTTGTTCATAAATCATCAGGAGCTATCTTCAAGCTCAATCCACAAATTGATTCAAGCATCAAATTGCATTGGGGATCTCAGAACTGGAGATTCAATGCACTTTGTTAACTTTCCAGCGTCTCAAACTTTGGTGCAGTTTTCCTTCCATATATGAACAAATTTTGAGGAGTTCAGTGATGTAATATAATATAATTAGTATCAACACAAGTCAGCCATTCTGACAAGCTTGAAAGCCCAGATCAACAAACAGCTAAAATGTTTACTGTTTAAGTTGGAGAACACCGCCATCATTCATTCAGGACAACTTCCTTTACCAGCTGTTTTCGAGACAGTTCTTTTTGTCATCCTTGCTAAAGGGGTGTCGTGGGAATATACCAATAATCTATTGTGAAGGAACACTTAAAATTATTCAGCTGGATCTTGGCGAGTACATCTCCTTAAAAAGTCCATTATCCCAGTTCTTGTCATCTCATTCTGTCACCCACCACCCCAGTGAATCTGGTGCTCACAATTTTAACGCTTCTCCATTGTCATTTATGGCCCAAAGGGGACAAATTAAAATTTGTTGCCTTTGAATTGGATCTCGCTCATCTTGATGCTCAAATCCGACCTGGAATTGGGCTGGATTGTACAGTCCTGTTGTTTTGTACAACTCGAGTGCAACTGTACTTGCACTTTAGACAATTGTGTGCAAATTCTGTGCAGTGCCCTCCCTTAAAAAAAAAAAGAGAGAGAGCATTGTCAGGGGAAAGAAATGACAAGAAAAAATGCTTTTTTCAATAGAGAATTGGTATCTTAGCCATCTGTTTTTTTAATTCCCTGTCTTACCTCTGCTTTCCTGCATCCTTCTACATCAATAGAACAGCTTTTCAATAATTGTCCTTTTAATTCCACGGATGAATGAATTTGAAGTGGAGCCTTTACACCAGCTGATCACTTGGCCACCATTTCCCAGACAATGGAACTCCAGTTTAGGTCGTTGGATATATTTACTATCTATTTATGAATATAAGAAGAAGAACACAGAAGAATCTACAGCGGATTGTGGCTTATTTATGATGCTTGTATTATCTAAGGTGCTTATGAATGCTAACCAAGGGAAAAACATGTGATGCTGTATGAGCCATGACGTTTGACTGTTGTTGTTTTTTTAAAAATATGTTTTCCAGTTCTTGCTTCCTGAATATATGATGGTGTTCAAGGAAACATTATAATCACATAGCAGTATATCTCTGCATTACATCAGAAGCTAAGGTTTGGTGCAGTCTGATGTACTTTTCTTCTTGCCTATCATTGGAACATCACATCTGCTTAATGGGACATCATTTGATTTAATTAACATGAAGTAAAGAGGTAAGCCTAGACACCTAACATCTGGAAAAGCATCCTGGATAGTGAGCCTGTTCATTAAAATGATGGCAAATCCATCAATCAAAGCCATTCTGAGGGCAGAGAGTGTAACGATGATGCTTCTTGTGAATGCTTCTCATGGTGGCTGTTAATATCCGCCATTTCGTCCTTTAGAGTTTAGATGCCGCCATAAAGACAACAGATATGCTTCTGACGGATATAAAAATTTGGAACCCAGTTGTGGGTCTGATAGGTGCGTCTTTCTCCTAACCATGGAATAAATGTCAAGGGAAAAGCTTTATGCGTCATTATGGCTTCTGGTTGCCCTCTGGGTGAGATTCAAGGTAAAAGGTAAAAGGTAAAGGTTCCCCCGCACATGCGTGCTAGTCGTTTCCGACTCTAGGGGCCAGTGCTCATCTCCGTTTCAAAGCCGAAGAGCCAGCGCTTGTCCGAGGACGTCTCCGTGGTCATGTGGCCGGCATGACTAGACGCCAAAGGCTCACGGAACGCTATTACCTTCCCACCGTAGTGGTCTCTATTTTTCTACTTGCATTTTTACGTGCTTTCGAACTGCTAGGTTGGCAGAAGCTGGGACGAGTAACAGGCGCTCACTCTGTTACGCGGCACTCAGGATTCGATCTGCCAAACTGCCGACCTTCTGATCGACAAACTCAGCATCTTAACCCACTGAGCCACTGCATCCCTTGTAAGGTGCTGGTAATGACCTATAAAGCCTTAAATGGCTTGGATCTGGATTATCTAAGGGAACACCTGCTGCCGGCATCAACTTCCCATCGTCCTGTGCGCTCCCACAGGGAGGGCCTTCTCAAGATACCGCCGTTAAGGAATGCCGGCGGGCTATTCCCAGGGGAAGAGCATTCTCTGTGGGCGCGCTGGCCCTATGGAACCAACTTCCCACGGAACTTAGGACTGCCCCCGGCCTTCGTTCATTTCGCCGGGACCTGAAAACTTGGCTCTTCGAGCTGTCTGGCCCAGGCTGAGGGGTTTAAATTTTTATTGGGTTTTAGTTTTAAATTTCAGGGACTTGAATTAATTAATTGTTTTAACTGATTTTAATTTTTGTATGTTATGCTTTTAATTTTCCGTGTAAATGGCCCTGAGTCCTACGGGAATAGGGCGGTATATAAATTAAATAAAATAAATAAATAAATAAATTATTTTGCTGTGCATTATCACCTATGGAGATCGTCATTAGAAAATCTCAGTTTAATCAATACGAAACCTGGCTTCTAGGGCAGCAAAAGCAGGCGGTGTGGTCTAGTGGAAAAGAGAATGGTCTTTGGAAATCTTCAGACTCCAGATCTTCAGCTGGCCAATGCATAAGCTTTAGCTGACGAAGCACGACGAAGAACAGAAGTTGTGGGTGCCCCATCACTGGAAGCTTTTAAGAAGAGACTGGTTGTCACTTGTCCAGAATGGTTGTAGGATCTTGAGCAGGCAGTTGGACAAGAAGACCTCCAAGGGTCCCTTCCAACCCTCTTATCCTTTTCTTCTGAATTGAAGTCACCGATTAACAAAGCAAATCTGAAGGCGGATTTACTTTAGCTCACGTGCTGAGAGACACGCTCAGAATTCATGGTCACTTCTTTACGAGGACCCTGCACCAGTTTGAAACCAGTTTGGACTTCCATGGTCCCATGGTGTCAAGGAAGCACGGGAAAAGACATTCTTAAGGCAAGAAGACAAGGCTCAGAGTAAAAATTGGAAGCAACCATTTCCGCCAAGGCTGGTGCTCCAAGAGCCGATTTGACGGATGTCTAAACTATTTTCTTATTTGGGATCTGTAAACTGTTGCCCATTAATTATGCATTCACATTTGCGGAAAGGCACTGTGTTTAATTTTGTGTCAGCATCTCTTCCTTTTGAAATTAATTGAAACCCACTATTTCAGCAGGGGTGCTGAAACATTGGCATGCAACCGCCTCTTACTTTCTGATGCATCCAGTGGGTTGAGGATATACACCATGAATCCACTTTTGTCTACCATAATCGTGCAGACTGCAGTCCTTCCCCCTCAAAATATTACCCTGACTTCATGCCTCCTAATTTGCCTGTCATTTAATTCAGTGGAGCAGCAGAGATTTTATGCCTGTTATTTGTGCTTGACTGGCCCTTTTTTTCCCTACAGATGTTTCTTGAAAAACAGATAGGGACTCCAAACTAGAGTTTTATGGACTTATTTCTCTCCATTAATGCCTGGAGTTGTGGAAATGCATACTACAAAAATGTGGACAGTTTGAAAGAGGAGAATGTGGACAATTGAAGCAAAGTTTATTTTCCTTTTAATGCAAGATAAATTGCTTCTATCTGGAGGGGGGTGGAAATAGCAGCATAAAGAGCTGACAAATACTCTAAAGAATAAAACAGAGTATTAAACACTCAGGAGTTTAAAGGAACTGAGTGTATGTATTTTCTAATTTGGTTCAGGAAATAGACAATTAAAAATAACTCCAAAATTATATGAGGAATTGGTCAAATTAAGTGAAGAAAATGGACAAATTCCTCAATTATTTGCTTCTCTGCATGCCCATTGCTGGGGCTGAAGTTTCATAGGTTCTTCTAATTAGATAATTAATTAGCAATTGAAAAATGCATGCACGCTTAAAATCCCACCGATGACCTTTCCATTTCTTCCCAAAGATTCTTAGGGAGAAAAAGGGGAAAGGTTCCCTGCTTGCTTTTTTTCCAAATTAAAAACTCGTTGTTGTTAGCTGCAAAGTCGTGTCTGACCCATCGCGACCCCATGGACAACGTTCCTCCAGGCCTTCCTGTCCTCAACCATCTTCTGGAGTCCCTTTAAGCTCATGCCTACTGCTTCAGTGACTCCATCCAACCACCTCATTCTCTGTCGTCCCCTTCTTCTATTGCCCTCAATCTTTCCCAGCATTAGGCTCTTCTCCAGTGAGTCCTTCCTTCTCATTAGGTGGCCAAAGTATTTGAGTTTCAACTTCAGGATCTGGCCTTCTAAAGAGCAGTCAGGGTTGATCTCCTCTAGAAGTGACTGGTTTGATCACCTTGCAGTCCAAGGGACTTGCAGGAGTCTTCTCCAGCACCATAGTTCAAGGGCTTCAATTCTTTGGCGCTCAGCCTTTTTTATGGTCCAACTTTCACAGCCGTACATTGCAACTGGGAAGACCATAGCCTTGACTATGCGCACTTTTGTTGGCAGGGTGATGTCTCTGCTTTTTAGTGTGCTGTCTAGATTTGCCATGGCTTTCCTCCCGAGGAGCAAGTGTCTTTTAATTTCTTGGCTACAGTCCCTGTCTGTAGTGATCTTGGAGCCCAGGAAAATAAAATCTGTCACTACCTCTATTTCTTCTCCATCTATTTACCAGGAATTGAGAGGGCCAGATGCCATGATCTTGTTTTTCTTAATGTTGAGTTTCAAGCCAACTTTTGCACTCTCCTTCTTCACTCGCAACAAGAGGCTCTTTAGTTCCTCTTCACTTTCTGCCATTAGAATGGTATCATCTGCATATCTTAGGTTGTTGATATTTCTCCATTTAAGTAGAATCTGTTTGTGGATTACATGAACACACTGTTTTCAGTACTTAATCTAAAATAACTCCTGGATTTAATTTAATTCCCTGGATATTTAATTTATTTAATTTAATTCCCTGTATATTCCACCCCATTTGTAGTGTTGAGTTAAAGCTGCTGTTAATTTTTAGAGTTTCTCTCCTTTCATATGTGGGCAATAAATTGGTACAAAATGGTCTTTTCCATGCTAGGAACAGCAATTTCTATCAAATTTGGCTGACGTTGTTTTGTTTTGTGTTATGTAAACTCACATAAATCTACAAGTGTTCCTTCATATAATATATCCTTAAATTACATTTGGAGGTTATGTTTGAGATCAAACTCTTCCCATATGTCATACTTTCGACATGGCACTTTCAATGTGCTGTAGTCGTTGTTGTTGTTCAGGAACTAAGTTGCGTCTGACTCTTCGTGACCCCATGCGCCGTAGCGTGCCAAGGCTCTCCTCTCCTCCACCCTTTCCCCAGAGTTAGCCCAAATTCATGTTCATTGTGTCAATGACACAATCTAGCCCTCTCATCCCTGCCATCCCCTTCTCCTCTTGTCTTCAGTCTTTCCCAAATGTCAGAGGTCTTCTCAGATAAGTCCTTTCTTCTCATTTGATGGCCAAAGTATTTGAGCTTCTGCTTCGGTATCTGTCCCACCAAATCACAGTCAGGATTTTTCTATGTTTAGGGCTCAATTTCCATGCCTACAATGGGAACAGCCTTACTGGACTGTGCTACAATAACATAGCGAGCAAGCGAAAACAGCTCCTTCTCTCCTCCAGATATAGTAGCTAGCATGCTTTTGCCTTGATTCTCCTTGTAGTCTTCCATCTCCATCTCAAGATTATGGGGAATAGTTGTTGTTCTTTTTTTTTCCCCTGCAACAATCTGCAGTTTTTAACATTAAAGCCATTGTTCCTGGTAACTTAGAAAATCATCATAACATCGCTCAGTCATCACTAAAGTGATATAAAAGCCTGCTGTTATTATAGTTAGTTTGGTATGATGACGGTCAAATGATTCCAGAAGATGCTGTAAAGTCACTAGGCATGAAATGACCTAAGGTATTAAGGGGGAAGAATCTAGAAGTTGAGAAAAGAGAAGGTCAGCAGCTTTCTTTGACTACTTTAGCATGGCCTATCATGATCAAAAGGGACGTGCTGGCTCAGTGGGTTAGGACGCTGAGCTTGTCGATCAGAAGGTCGGCAGTTTGGCGGGTCGAATCCCGAGTGCCGCGTAACAGAGTGAGCGCCTGTTACTCATCCCAGCTTCTGCCAACCTAGCAGTTCGAAAGCACGTAAAAATGCAAGTAGAAAAATAGGGACCACTCCGGTGGGAAGGTAACAGCGTTCTGTGCGCCTTTGGCGTCTAGTCATGCTGGCCACATGACCACAGAGACGTCCTTGGCTCTTTGGCTTTGAAACGGAGATGAGCACCGGCCCCTAGAGTCGGAAACGACTAGCACGCATGTGCAGGGGAACCTTTACCTTTATAATGATAAAATGTAGCAGGAACCATTGTCCCCTGCTGCTCACCTTAAACCTTTAGGGAAATCATTGGCCCTCATTCAGTTGACCAATGCTGAGGTCAGCGAAAGCCTCCTTGGAGATGTAATTTCTTCTCTTTCAGGCTCATCTTATCTCTGCAATGTGTAGTTGTTATTTTTTCTTTTTCTCTGCTGCACGATTCCAGTGAACCAAAAAGATGCCCATTGACTCGAAGGAAACACATTACAGTTGATCCATACATCCTGCTGTTGCTTCATTGGATGGAGAAGAATATCAGATGATTATTAAGAATTCCACTCCCTGAAAAACATCTGAATGAAAGGCCTATAGTCAGAAGTTGGCAGCTCATGGCGAAGCATCTCTCTTAATCAGCATGGACATCCCCCTAGTGCAGGGGTAGGCAACCTTAGCTATTTTATGGTTCGTGGACTTCAACTCCCAGAATTCCTGAGCCAGCTACGCTGAGGGGAAAGAGAGAGGTTTCTAAACTGAGCCATGCTGGCTCAGGAATTCTGGGAATTGAAGTCCACGAGTCATAAAAGAGCCAAGGTTGCCTACCCCTGCCCTAGTGTCGAGCCTCTGTGGTCTTGACACTAAGGGGAGGGCGGAGGGGGACAAGGACAGCGGCTGGGGCCATCTGGATGCAGCAGAGGAGGCCAGCGACAAAAACCGGGGTGACAGCCCTTCCCTCCCCCATTACCTGGATCGTCGAAAGGGAAACTGGAGGAGCATGGCTGTGTGATCGTCAGCTCTGCGGCCATCCCACCAAACAGCTGATGGGCTCCATGGCCATCGGACAGCTGATTGGCACAGGGAAGCAAGAGGGAGCCGGAAGCTTGCAACGTGTCCCTGCCTGGCTATTCTTATTAGCGTGCACGCCGGATGCTGATTAGCTGGGGAGGGGCTGGTTGGGAAACATATATGTAGAGCGCTGGGAGGTGGCTGCTCCCAGCGCTAACTTTGTTTTGCTGTTTCGGTGACTAAACGCACGCCAGAACGTTCCATGATTAAACCAACCACCTGTGCACTCAACGGCTTGTTTCTTGTTGGAGCCAGGGGTGTGGCAAGGTCATCTGACATCTAGTTCTTTCTGTTGCCTTCCTTTTGATAACATCTTCTTGGCCTCCAACTAATCTTCCCACTTTACAGGAGCCACAAGACTATTTTCTCTCCTGTCTGTTATGACAAGTTTTGAGGTAAGGCCTCCATCTTGGATTTGGGCGAAGATCCCTCTGCAAAGGCATCCTTTGACTTCTTCCGAAGCTCTGAACACAAAAACACTGCAAAAAAAAACACGATTAGACAAAAATGAGTAGCCACTCCAAGGGTCTTTTTTTTTTTCCCCTTTTCTTATTCTTCTGCTTCCCAAATATGGAAAGAAGGGGGGTGGGGGGGTGGGGAGAAAAGAATTACCTACCAAACTATTAAAACAAACTTCCTATGTTTTAATATCCAAGACTTTAATCATCTTGGGAGCTGTTCTCTGCACTTTTAACGCTAATCGTTCACCTTCTTGCTTTAAAAGTGAGGGAGGCCCTCAAAAGTGAACCTTACAACTACTTAGCAACATAATTTGAGCACGTTGTTTTCCTGCAATCTGTTAGGCACTATAATGAAGTTTTGTTTTGTTTTTTTTTGTCGTCTCTGGAAAATTGGTACTTTGATTTCACTAATCAAGGAGATCAGATCTAAGCGAGCAATTGAGTTGGGTGCCTTTTTTTAGCTTGTTGCAATTTTTATTTATTCCACTTGCCTTTCTTTGCTCTAATTCTATGTACAATTACGTGCCATCCTGCATCAAATAGTATAAACAAATCTATCTACAGTATCATTCTTTCTGTCTGCCTGTCTGTCTCATCTATCTATCTATCTATCTATCTATCTATCTATCTATCTATCTATC